>PNEQ01002434.1:0-12699 GCA_003012365.1 Medauroidea extradentata
TATTAATTTACATGCATACTTGTGTAAAATTAAAAAAGGATTGATGTAAAAAAAAAAAAGAAAAACCTAATATTATTTAGAACTTTTATCTGCATTACTGTAACAGCGGACATAGACGCGAATCTGCTGGAGCGATGTGTATTCTTACCTGCTCGTTTCTTCAACTTTGTCTCTACCCACCCTACGCGCTTTCTTTCCCCTCCGCTGAACGGGCTATACGCTCTATCCCCACTCCACACTGGTGCATCATCAGCCATCCCTCTCCCCCCGGGCGGGAGAAACCAGCGTGGACAGAGCTCGCCCCTGTACAGCCTTCCAACAAGACCAACTGCCTCGTTGCAATGCTCTACGTAAAAGCGCGCCATTTAAAATTCAAAGCGATAACAGTATGTTTTTATGTGTTGGTTCACTTATTTAAGTTTCTATCTACGATTCCATTTAAGCAGAAACCTAAAAAAACCAAAAAAATTAAGCGGGTTTAATACACGAAAATCTATTATTTTCGACCTTTTTGTCATTTATTTGTGCCACTTTTTCAAGTTTGCAGTTCAAAACTGTAAAATAGAATCATAGCTGCGTCTTTCTAATTTATTAATTTGAAAAGTTGAAACTATTAGCTACAACGGTATGCGAATGGCGTGTATTCCTGTAAACACTTGCATCACTATCGACATTGCTACTGATGCGGCAGGCGAGGACTTCTCTTAAGGCGGAGGACAGCTCGGGCTCGTCTTTGCAAGTTTCCTCGGCGAGAAAACTACCATGCTCAACTCCAGCAGCAGCGACCAAGCTCAGAAATGCTGCCCCCAACTGAAATCCAGTGAAATGCTCTTAGAATCAAAGGTTAAACATCGGGTCTAACGAAGATTCCCTAGAACAGAGCATAGCGTAACTCCTGACTTCATGTTCACAGCCGACTCCCTTGCTGACTTAGTCCCTTCTCTATACAACTGCGGCCACGCGCCTAGCCTTACACGCTCCCTCCTTCCCCGCTCCTACACCGCTAGTGCGCCTCGCCACCAGTCCACAGTGGCTATTGTACACAACATCTTTAAAGGCAACCAAACAAATACACAACAAATACAATATAAGTGTGCACTTACAATTCTACAATTCAAATATAAATTACTATTAAAGAATGTATCTTTTTTCTAGAGGTTCCAAAACCCATATTAAATACATGCATACAATGCGCTTACAAAATTATACCAAAGTCATAATGCCAAGACGCAAGGCGTCTCAAATCTCAAAACAACCAGGTATAATTCTTACAGTTACTGATTTTTTGTGAAAAGAATTTTGTAGCAACTTTTTCCACTGCACGTGCAGTTCTGCTTCGTGGTTATTGGCAGCGTGTCTACGTGTTGAGGCGTCACTTACTAGACTAGAGCCAACCAGAACAACACCACACGTCTGTGACTTGCGGGTAGAACCCCCGAGATGTTGAGAGTTGACAACAGACACTCACATCTGAACATGAAGCAGAGCTGTATGTCTGTGTGTACGGCACCGAAACAAGCCTGCTCAAAATTCTGTTCACCAAAAATTCCATATTTCTACAGCCGTGTCGGCAGTCATGAATGCAGCTGTATAAACTGCACTGTTTCCCTATGGCAGTAGTGATTTCTGCAAACATCTCAACTGTCTGACTGCAGAGTATATCATAGTAAAAGTGTTCACCCATGGTTTTTGAAAATTTAGAAGGCTATGTTAGCTCCTATGCTGCAGTTATCAGATGCACCAGGGATGTCAAGTAATTCTTTGCGTGCAGGTTGACTTAATGAGGTTTCAGAGAAAGTAGGAAATGGCAGTGCCAGGAAATTGTTCCTTTTGACTTGTGAACAAATACCTGATCAAGAGTACTGTGTGTTTTTATTGTGATGTAGTCTGTACACATGTTGGGCGTTATAACTTGACAGGCATCAGTGTACCATTCTTGTAAAATATTATTCACAAACTTTATCATATACAGTCTTTTTTTAATTTTTGTGTGCTGGCTGTCAGAAACATGAAGACTTCAAGTAATGTGTTAGTGGTTTTATTCAACCAGTTTTCGTTGTTCCACTGCATTTCGTGTTGCTGTAAACATAGTAGTATGAGAATTAACATTCTGTAGAGTTTACCATCCTCAAAAGTAAACATCGGAGACCTTCACCAGTTTCACGGTTATAATTATAATACTAACATATTTAACATTAATAGTACCCTTATATTAGGAGGCCTTGATAATTATTTCACACCAGCAAATCCATTAGTTACTCCAATGCATATTCAACCAGAATGATATTTCCTATTTGCTTCTGCTATTGTACGATCTAGCCCTAATAAACTCGGCGGTGTAGTTGCACTAATAGTATATATCTAGATCCTAATAATCATGCCGCTTTATAAAATAAATTTTCTAGGATATATATATAAATTTATTATTCCACTTGTGAATACACACAGTCTTCTAAGAGTGCTTGCTTAATAGTGAGCCGCCTAGACCAGCTGGCTTCTTGAGCCTGCAGTCAAGTTAATGTAGGTACGCGACATGCGTCTTGAAATAGTCTACTGTACATCTGTAATGTTTATTGTGTTTAGAATGCTAAGACATTGTTATATATACCAGAAATTAAATCTTGACCTTTGAGTTGGTAAGCAGGTGCAGTAATTATACAACACATTTTCCAAAAATATTTTCGGGACGGCAATATTTGTGAAAGTTGTTTCGGAATATTTCACTTCCTATTTCGTTAATATTTTTTTTGTGCTGTGTATTTCAGTGTGTGTGTTAACGTACAACTTAGCGGACATTGCTTCTTGCTTGTGTGTTATATTCAACTCGGCAGTGGTAGTAGTAAGTTCAGACAATACAGTGCGATCTCGACGAAACTGGTGACATATTCTAGTCGCAACAAAGTGCAGTTGTTGCATTGATTCTCACCCTGAATGATAGTATTATGTTAAATACTCCTACAAGTTTACATTTGTGATTCTTCTTGCATGGGTTGTAACTAGATCTAGCATTGTGTCGCTAAAGCATGGTGTGTTTGTATATTCCACGGCCTCTTGTGTCAAGTTAGCAAAGTATTTGCATGAAGTATTGAGTTTATTCTAGGAAACAAGTATTTTGAATATTGCATGGTGTCTGACTAGTTTTATTTCTTGGTGGCTATTTGTTGGTTTCACACTGAATGCTGTTGTACACGTAAGCTAATCTTGCACCTTTTACACTGGTGTTGTCAGTCAAATTACGTAATTGCAACATTGGAAACTGCTGAACTGGTTGGTGACAGATGTGCTTTATTAACGTAAATTTTTCTGTTAATATGTAATACTTGCAGAAAATATCTGAATGAGTTTTAAAAGGATGGGAAATACTGAACGTCAGACATAGACATTTAAAGTAGTGTCAGCACATATTTGTCACCTAATGCTATTCTGCGTCTTGCGTGTCTTTGCTTGGGTCTCACAAAGTGTTCTCTGCGACAGCAGCAGTCTCTCTCTCTCTACATTGAAGCTTCTGCTGGATATATATATATTTTCATCTCTTTAATTTCATTAGTGTTTTGTTATTCAGATATATCTGAGTGGAAATAGTTGGTTCACTTTCATTAAAATCAGTTTGTTCTTGGGCTTGACTCCCAGACAGTCCATGCTCATGTGTTAAATTTATATATCGTTAGTGTAGGTAAACTCTAACCATATTAATCATGTTGTAAGTGAACTAATTAAAAAGTCTTGTATGTTTAATGATAAGGGGTTTGATTTAACATTTTGTTGTTACTGTTTCAGTTTTTTAGAACCTGTATGTATAGTTAACCGGAATGCACATTCAAACATATGTCTATGTGAAAGTGTAATACATGAGTTTGAGAGAACTGTAATTGAGAATAAACATCTTTGGGAAAATAGATTAATGACCAGAACCTAAAATAAGTAATATTTTAGGATTTTCTGTTATTCTAGTGCAATTTTCTCTGCAGTGTTTCCTTCTATCAGTATCTAATAAAAGTTCGGGCATAATTTTTTATTAAGTGCGTGATTAAGATTTTTACTAAAAATAAGGGTTTTTATTATTTTTGTTATTTTGTTACTTAAATGGAATTGTGGTGTATGGTGGAATAGTAATATGTGTGTTGGTATTATTTTTGTTGTTGCCTCGGTGCACGACTACATGTGTGAGTGATAAGACTGCAGGTGACTGCTACACCGCAATGTGCTCGCAGGTGAAGTCTTGCGACATGCACAATCGTCCTGGATGTGTGTCTTGTAGCACAGTGTTAGTGGCTAATACCTGTCGTCTTCACATTCACCTTCGACATTTCAACATCCTACTGTCATATTAGCTACTTCTTGCTATTAAAGTGCTGGTGTTATAATATAAAGTTGTATTCATTGGCTTGTCTCATAGCTGTTGTAACTATTGTCAGTTGTAATGCTCTACGGCATACAGCATACAAGTACATGTAATATCTACAATGTAAGTGACATCATTGTGATCACTTGTGACATAGTGCTGGCCTTGCTTGATGGACGAGGCTACTGTTCACTAATTGCATCTTGGTTCTTGGTAATGTTTAGCAACTAACCGATGTTATCTTGCAAAAGGTAAGTATTTGGTATGCTCGCCATGTCTGCATCATCGTGAGATAGAAACACAGGTAATCCGTGTGCAAAATGTTGCATGTGTTGTCAGCTGAGACATGTAGTGAAAGGATGGTTACGTAACACGAAGTGGACCCACGCTGAGGCTTGCAGACTCCAGGTAGTCGTTGTTTCTGTTGTATTAAATTCATTAAGGTTGGGTACAACAAGGGATATTGCATTAACTGGATATTTAGAACCACTTGTTTTCTCTTGTGATAAACTTGCTATCCAACACTTATTAAGTAATTACTGTATGTATTTAGTGCTGTACACTGTAGATTTAATATTTGATGGATGTGTCGCTCCTACTCTCAGGCTGTGCCAGTCAGTTAGTGTTCAATGACAGACTGTTTCCAAGTTGTTTGGATTGCCATTTTTCTAAAACTACTGCTCCTTTTTATCTCCATGGACGGAAGACAGAACCTGTCAATATACTACTAACTTTAAGCCAAGAGTGTCATTCACACCTGTGCTAATGCTGCTCAAATATATTTGCACAGTTATAAAAAAAACCTTGGAGCTGTAAGCACAAACAATATGTTAAGGCAGATTACAAATATGTCCCTAATTAAATATGTTGAAAATATTAGAAATACAATTTAAACATTACAATCTGAAAGATAAGAATACCATTTTATAGACTTTTTTTAACAAAATTTGTAAAAGAAAATAAAATTTCTGCACAACTGACAAAGTGGAGTTGTTATCTTTTGCGTAGAAAGAACAAACATGTCGTACTACAACACCATTCATGCAACAGGTAATTCATATTGGCTTCTTAAATTCTGGATTGCTTCACAAAAAAAATAGTATAAATGTTAGGTGATTATTATAAAATTTAATGCATAATCTGTTTATCGTAGGCCTACATAATAAAGAGTATTTCTGGAAATAGTGGCTGAACGGTGCACTTTTAAAAATAAACTAACATCTCAGTAATGCTGTGAATACAGTGGTTTCCCGAGAGTGTCGCTGCAAGCTTCAGGTGTGACAAGTCTAAGCTGAGGTAATGTTGTAGTGAGACTTAAAACTACATACATTATATCACTTGGCTACATGCACAGTGGCAGTTGTTAGACGTAAGTGAAGTGTGTCTCACGATGTTGCAGCATGTGTATGGTTGTTGGATCTGTCTGCCTTGCTCTCGTACTAACCACCTCGCTTCTTCTTCCTCCTTCTCTTAGTTGTCTCTCTCTGTGTTCTGTGCAGGCAACTTAGCATGGACGCCAGAGGAAAATGACTACTATCAGTTCCTCACTATTAACCTGCGCGGCAGAAAACAGATACGCTCCATCGGTACGCAGGGGCGTGCGAGCACACTCGAGTTTGTCACAGAGTACTTAGTGCAGTACTCGAGTGATGGAGAAGGGTGGAAAAGTTACGTTAGTGCCACTGGCGAGACTGAGGTACAGCTACGGAGGGAACGTAGAGTTTATATGCACCTGTAACTAGCCGTGTCTGTTGGTGGTAGTGAGCGTATCCAAGTATCTAGTTTTACGTGGCCTCACACTGCTTCAGCTTACGTATCTAATAACAGTTAGAATTTATTGGTTTGTGGAGATACGCCATTGCTCGTTTTTTGCTGATCAAACCTGTGTTGAATGACAAAGTATGAGAACGAACAAGAAAAAATTAATATAAAACACACACAAAAATACAAGATAAGCAATCTTAGCTATTCTTATTTGTGTGTGTGTGTTATATTTATTTTTTCTTGTTTGTTTTCATACTTTGTCATTCAACACAGGTTTGATCAGCAGAACATGAGCAATGGCCTGTCTCCACAAACCAGTAAGTTCTAACTGTAAACTCCCATTGCAATAAACATTAAAAAATCTGATTTTAAATAACAGTTTATAACTTAAACCAGTGGTATTGTTGATAGTGTACTTCCCTACATTTTCATTTTCCCCTATTTTAAACTACAATATATTTTAGAAGAAGTTGAATTTTAACACAACCACATTCAGTGCTGTCCTTGTTCAGTAAGTGTTACAAAGTGTTTCTCGTTCCGTCTGGTTAGCCACTTTACAAGTAACTTTCTTACTTAGCAGTAAATAGTTTTCTTTTTTAATTCTGATTGACATTGAGTTTTTACTCTCTGGGTTTTCTTACGGAAAAATATTTTAGTAATCCCTGAATACAGCTGCAACAATGTGTGTTTTTGAACTCACGTCAAGCTCTTTAAAATGAGCTCGTCAACTTGGCGGGGCAGTTTGTCGTCACTTTACTAGCCGTGATACGACTTTTATAAATTAGTCTATCACCTGCTGTAGTTGCATATCGCAATATTGAAAATAACTCTGAATATAGTCTACGTTTGTTCTTCCACTAATAGTTTGTGGTGATCTTACAGGTGTATACAACTGTGCTTCTACCAGTAAATGTGACAGTTTTACTAAATGTAGTTTCAGTTTTACTAAATTATTTCAGTTTGTTTGAAATTTGGCCATTTCAATGTAAAAGGTTGTCAGTATGACTACATAAGTTTTCAGTAGCACTGATTTTGTGCAGTTAATTTTTTTACCAAGAGTTGTACTTGTACATACCAGTACTGTGTATGATTGATTTTTAAAATGTATTATGTTCTAGCCAACGAGTCTATCAGTACGGGGAAGCTTATAAGTTGTACTGTGTTTTATTTTAAATTTTATTAGATACTTGTAGTGTTGTATTTACGGTGCCTGTGCTTATGAACAGCTGTGAGGAGATAAGGTATCCTTGCGATGCAGTGTGTGTTTACATGACTACACTGATGTCTTGGTAAGGGGTGGGGGCATCATTAATGTAGGGTTAGGGCACTAGTCTGTCACCAACGTGATAGGGTTCAGTTCCCGGTTGCGAGGCCGACCCATATTTTTGCACACATTCTGTATGTTTTCTAAAGGTTTTCCTTTTTCCCCAGCAGTGGATACGTTGTTCTTACGCTCTGACCCAAATCACTTTATGCTGGTATTTGTTAAATGTCACCATATGTTATTACAGCATATTTAAAATTTTCCATTTTGCAGCAATCATTGCCTGGTAAGTTCTTGTTACAAATTTGAAAATTAAGTGTCGTGTATTATCAGGAAATCAGGTGGAAGAACGAGTAGCAATGGAATTAGTCAAAAGTTAAATAGCGCTGATTTTTCTCGTAGTGTAATAACATCTTTCAACGAGACTTAGTTTCTATACCTAACCCCTAAATCGGTAATAAAACATATGGATACTTGCAAATAATGGCGTATTGACTGGAGTTATGAACGAAAACTAAATATTATATAATTTCTTATACAAGTTGAGGTGATCTTGAAAATTGTGAGTAGGAGTAATAAAACTGCACTCACTATGTGACTGTCAGTTGGAGAGAGCCGTTTGCTAAGCATGCCGTGCCATGCTTGTAATATAGACTATAATACTAGTAAACTGCTGGGGCATTGCCTTGCATCATTGAGTGAAGCAGGTGAGCAGAGAGGGTGGGGGTGTTTGTTCCGTAGTACGACAATAACGGCGAGTGAACTTGTACATGCACTACATGGTAACAGACATATACTCGTGTAGGTAACTGCAGCGAGGTCAAGGAATACTGGAAATGATGTCTGGCAAGATGTTTGTAATATTATGTGGTGTCCCAGTCTATTTTATGCAGTTCAAACTATTTTCTTGTTGTCAATGTTACTTCATTGCCCTGGAATGATAATGCATTAGCCAAGTCCTAGTTTAATTTGTTTCCTGAAGCAGTAAGAGTCGACAATAGAATGAAATAGCTGGACTAGGTTACCTTACTACAGTATTTGAGGGAAGTAATGTAGCATTGCAGGATAGGCTGAGATATTTCCATATAAGCACTTGTTAGTTTTAAAGTTATGAAGCAATTTTTTTTATATTATTTCAAACTATTGTACAAGAACACACATGTGAATGTATTTTCTTTTTATCACCAGTATCACTCATATCAGAGCACCTTAGAATTCTTGCAATAACAGAGGCAATTTACAGTAATAAATTTTGTAGCTATCCTTATACGTACATGTAATCCAAATTCAACAATACTGACATTTCCTGAATGCTAACAATGAGCTCAAAAAGAAGTTCTCAGTCCTTTCTCAAAATGTTAAAGACAATTTAAATGTGTTTTCTAGTAAACTGCTGATACTAAGATCCAAAGCACCTCAGCAGAGTCTGCTGGAATGTGGAAATAACTTCACCACAGGATGTGAACTTTTCATGCAAGGAATGCCAACCTACTGGCTCATACAACTAATCCTGTAGAATCCTTTTGTTATATAGGGTCATGAAGTCTTCATTCAGTACATGGGTTTTTCCAAAACTTAAGAAAGAAAGTGGCACGAGTCTGTTAAAAATTGGTAGGTTAAATATTTTAATTTCACAGTCTCACATTGGTATGTTTCTCTGCATGCCTCCAGTACCTAGTAGCACTCTGTACAAGTCTGTGATTTAAATAACAAAAGGAAAATTTCTTTCTGGGCATGCTGCCTGCTGTAGTGTGAACGCCCTGTCCAATACTGTGTTATTTACTCAATAAGGAATAATCCATTACCTGCTTAGCAGCAGATGTCTTCACTGAGGTCATTCTCATACCTCACAACACCTCCCTCGTACATAACAACCACCTTTCTCAAAGTATCTACTAAACATGAGTGGTGAAAAAATTAAACAACTAATGATCTTAAGACACAGTCACTTTCTTAAGTTTTGTATAAACCCATGTACTGAATGAAGACTTCATGACCCTATATAACAAAAGGATTCTACAGGATTAGTTGTATGAGCCAGTAGGTTGGCATTCCTTGCATGAAAAGTTCACATCCTGTGGTGAAGTTATTTCCACATTCCAGCAGACTCTGCTGAGGTGCAGTGGGCATTTAGTATCAGCAGTTTACTAGAAAACACATTTAAATTGTCTTTAACATTCTGAGAAAGGACTGAGAGCTTCTTTTTGAGCTCATTGTTAGCATTCAGGAAATGTCAGTATTGTTGAATTTGGATTACATGTACGTATAAGGATAGCTACAAAATTTATTACTGTAAATTGCCTCTGTTGTTGCAAGAATTCTAAGGTGCTTTGATAGTGAGTGATACTTAAGGTTATTGTATGTCACTGCCTTGTAATTCATAGTGTTAGAGTTTTCACTGTGGACTGCTACAGATATCACTGCAAATGTTATTTGTCCACTATCAATTATGCAGAATGTATGGTAAAGTGAGGAACATGGTGATAGTAGTTGTTATTGGTGTGTTATGTTATTTCCTGCACATGAAGCATCGCTCACACTGGCTTTGTCGCTTACTAACACTGTGCACTAATACTTAATGAATCTTTCTTGCATACTAATATCTGGTAGTTACTGTTTCAGTATGTATTTTGTTGTGAGATGAAAGGTTGTAGTTTGTGTGTGTACTGAACAGCATGTGGGATGACCTGCAGTGATATTATTACCTGTCAAATGACTCGTATGTTGGAGTGAGTTTATTCTACATCTGTGGAGTTGGGCCTTCCTTACCTCCAGCATTGCGTGATAACCTTATCATGGTGCAAATTGTACCTGTGTGTCTATCATTACTTTCGTTGACAAAGTTCCGTGAGACTTGACTAAGTTTGGTATTGTACCTAGCCATTTAGGAGGCATGCTGATGAATCATGTCACACTCTTGTCTAGGTGAGAGTTAATGTATCTCGTAGTAGTTGTGAATACCAGGTCTGTCACACAGCACCTTGTTCACTCGAGCAGTGTGACCACCTGACTGGACTGTCACTACATTCCACCAGAACTGAGATCATGCTCTTTGTAACACATGTGCCAAGATGCTGGTCTACTGGACCAGTATGCCTGTCATATACTTATCTGTTTGGTCATTACTACTTACATATTTTATAGTTAAATACCGACTTTGTTTTTTGTAATGTTTGTCACAGTAACAAAATTGTAATTTATAAGGGCTAGTATTTACCATAAATGGAACACATACTTACGTCCATTAAGGAGGTGTAAACCAGTAATTCTGTGATATAGCTATTGGAGGAATTGAATTCCTGTACAGAGTATCGATCACTACAGTACGTGAATATTATTGGAAGTCTGGTAGTACAAGTGTTGCATGTATGCCAGTTCTTTATATGGACATACATATTAGTAAGTGTATCTGTGGTGTAAAGTACGTATTTAAGAACTTGGCTAGACATTTTGTGGTCATATCTTGTAGAGAATGTAAATTTGTTACACGGTGCAATTGTTACATGTTGCTTGATGTGGTGCGTGCAGATGTTCAAAGGTAATGTCAATGGGGACACAGTGAGGAAGAACACGTTTGAGTACCCTATCATTGCCCAGTGGATTCGTATCAACCCCACCCGATGGCAGGACCAGATATCTCTACGTGTCGAGCTTTACGGCTGTGACTACGGTGAGTTGTTTCACTTACTGGAAGATGTTACGGCAGGATGGCACATTGCTTACAAGGAATAATTATTTTCACTACTTGTATTATTTGATTAGTGTGACAGTGTCACATGCAAAAATTCAAATGGGTTGATAGCAATGGCATAGGGTGGAGAGTTTAAAGTTGTAGTGTTAGGTAATAACTACATACAACACTGACTTAATTTGTGAAACTATTAAAGGTACACTTTGCAGCAAATAGCGAATGAGAGGCAAGGTACAGATTCTCCAGTGATACACTAAGCACAAATGTCATGGGCTCAAAGCTTGTATCACACCTCTTGGAACACAACCATGCTATGCCACTGAATATTTGTGTTAATATCTGGAACTGACAAAAACTAAAATTGAAATTCATATGTCGTTATAAGAGGGTAGAAAATAACTTAGTATAACAGATCACAGAGGGAGGATTGAATGGAATGTGTGGAGTAATGTAGATGTTTGGTGTCCGTTGTTGACGGAGCGTTGATGTGTGTGCAGTGGCAGACGACCTGTACTTCAATGGTTCTGCTCTGGTGCGATGGGACCTGATGAGAGAGCCAGTGTCGGCATCCAGGGAATCTATTAGGTTCCGTTTCAAAACATCGGTGGCTAGCGGAGTGCTACTCTACAGTAGAGGCACGCAAGGGGACTACCTTGCCCTACAGCTGCGCGACAACCGCATGTTGCTCAATATAGATCTAGGTGAGTGCAGTCCCCAACACACACCCATTCCTTCTCCTCCCACACCCCTTCCTTCTCCCACACCCCTTCCTTCTCCCACACCCCTTCCTTCTCCTCCCACATCCCTTCCTTCTCCCACACCCCTTCCTTCTCCTCCCACATCCCTTCCTTCTCCCACTCCCCTTCTTTCTCCTCCTACACCCTATCTTTCTTTGCTCACACACCTCCCCTACCACACACCCCACTCTCTCCTCCCTTCTTCCACCTTCCTTGCCCTTCTCCCACTCTCCCCTCTCCTCTCCCCCTTCTCCCTTCCTCCTCCTCTCCCCCCCCCCCCCCCCCCCCCCCCCCCCCCCCCCCCCCCCTCCCTGCTCCTCTCTCCCCCTTCTCTCCTCTCTGCTCCTCTCTCCCCCTTCTCTCCTCCCTGCTCCTTCGTCCCACTTCTCCCCTCCCCACTTCCCTCCACACTCTACTCTCTCTCTACCCGTCTCCCATCTCTCCACCCCTATCCCCTCTCTCTCCACCACTCTCTCCACCACTATCCATTCTCTCTCCATTCTCTCCACACCATTCCTATCTAGCCACTCCTCTGTATTCTGTCCACACCATTCCATTCTAGCCACTCCTCTGTATTCTCTCCACCCCTCTCCCTTCTCCCCTCTCTTCACACCTCTTAATTTTTCTCCCCACCCCTCTCCATTCTCCCTCTCTCCATCTCTATCCCCATCCCTCCACCCATATCCCCCATCCCTCCACCCATATCCCCTCTTTCCACACATCGCCCCTCTTTCCACACATCTCCCCTCTTTTCACACATCTCCCCTCTTTCTGCACATCTCCCCTCTTTCCACCCATCCCTCCCCTTTCCACCCATCTCTCCCCTTTCCACCCATCTCTCCCCTTTCCACCCATCTCTCCCCTTTCCACCCATCTCTCCCCTTTCCACCCATCTCTCCCT
>PNEQ01002434.1:23898-39808 GCA_003012365.1 Medauroidea extradentata
GCCGCAAGCCTGCTTCACACGGTCACGAATCTCGCCGCAAGCCTGCTTCACACGACTCACCATACATGTTTCTACTCATAAAATTCACATTTTTCGTGGAATTGTTTTGCGATTTTTTGACGGTTCCTCAAAAAGACTTCGCTATAACCGTGTTTTCGCTATTTCCGTGTTCGCTATGACGGGATTCTACTGTATATACTAACTATGTATGTCTACTGGAAACTTGAAGTCCTACCTGAGAAAATTGTCTTTCTTGAAACCTCTGATGCCCAGACATACACATCCTCAGCAATCCTGCTGGAACAAGTCGACATACGCCCATCTTTCTTTTCTACAGCAAAGCCGGAGGAACAGGACCACGTCCCTCAGTCCAGGACAGCTCTTCCCTCGACACGTCCAGATCCCTTCGAATTTCATGGAACATTAAATATTTTTACTCTCTGTATCTATGCCCAGTCTCCTCGCACCAAATACACAGAGGTTATAACCTTCTGCTAGCACAGTTCAAATGTTTGTTACGCGCCAAATCATACACTGCACTGCGTAAGTCTCTGAACATTAATTTATCCTAAACTTCAAATACTGTCATTCTCAACTCAGGCTACAAAATCTTGTCCTCACCACAAACCCAAAATCTTCTTTCCAAACCACCCAGGCTAGTTTTCAGACGACTACCTAACCTCCGCAACAAACCAGTACGTCCCAAACTCCCACCTTCTACAGCTACCAACACTACTACCAATCTCAAAGGTTCTCATCCCTGCAATAGCTCACGTTGTGGCACTGTGCCATCCACCAGCCCTCTACATCATTCAAAAGCAGGCAAACCAACCACATCTACCCCATCCAAGGCAGTTAAAATTGTGCTACCAAGAACTTGATCTACCTGCTACAGTGTTCACACTGTGATGCTGAATATATTGGCCTCAACACCAACACTCTGAGACAGAACAGACACCAGACAAGCCATAGCAGGTAAAGACACCAACCCACAACAAGGACTGACTCTTGCTACAGCACTAGAGTGGTGAGGGCCCTGCCACCTACAAGCAATAGCTCTGAACTCAGACGATGGGAACTAGCTCATCAATATATCACTAGATCCAGGTAACCACCAGGTCTCAATATAAGATAACATCCCCAGTCAGTCAGCTTCCCACATCCACTGTACCCGTATATCCTCATTAACGTCTAAGCATCCTCTTCTACTAGATGCTTTTGAATCTCCAGCCTCATATCAGTTCAACCATTGGCTGCTAGGTGCGTCAGCAGCCACACTGCAATCAACCATGTCTCTTCGCCCGAGGAAGCTGCTCTAAGCAGTGAAACGTTGCGATACGCGCTTCCGCGATTATGTGTTGTCTTATTTTTGTGGGCATCTGTCAAGTACCAAAACGTGAGTACACTACTTGTGCTTCTGTCTTTTGTACATACGAATATTAAAATTAATTTAAAATGTACGGCCCAAGAAAATAAATACAAATACTGACTAAAATGTAAATTTTATTTAACTGGGTTTTAAAGTTCAGTACCCGTAATATAGAGAAAATCTGTATGTTACATTACTAACATCGCCAAGCCTTTTATTTTAACTGGTCACGTGCGCCTTGTCTGCACCCTGTCCATACCTCAGAGCACACTTAATGCCTAGAGTGAAGGATAGGAAGATACGCTGTTGCAAAGTTGAGTTTTACCACAGCAGTGCCAGTACGCAAAAGGAAATACTTGCGGCTGGGACGATGTGTTTACCCAAAACAAACTTTGACATTTCATTGGAAGTAGGTAATTGTTGTGAAGCATCTTTTCTATGAGCAGTTCATATAATGAAGTAATGCTGTGTAAGAGTAAATTTGGAAAGTAACAGTGTAAAATAGTTTCAACGGTGTTCAATGTAGGTGGACTGTATTGCACATGCTGTGACGTTGTTACAGTTGTTTCTACTGAAGGGCAAGTTGATGGTGGAGATAGTGACTGGTGACAACCCGAAGGCCGTGCTGGACAACTACAATGAAGAGTTCAACGACGGCAAGTGGCACACAGTGATCCTGACCATCGAGACAAACAGCCTGGTGTTGAATGTGGACGGCCAGCCTATGAAGACCACCCGCCTGCTCAGTATGACCACCGGCAGTGTCTACCTCATCGGAGGTACTTACTCCTGCATGCTGAGTCCTGACGTAGTGCAGGGGGCAGGGTCTCTTGTTACTCAAGTTGAAGCTAATGATGATGGGACAGTGTTTTATGTTGTTTAGGTCATCCGAAGTGATAAGTTTACAACGAAAATATGTAAAGGCGGGAAAAGGCCGCTAGGCTACTAATTACTATAAAATGTAGATAGGAGTGTACAAGTACTTACAGAGCTGTCCTTTATGTAGAGGAACAAATAACACACTTAAAGACAACACACATTTTGCGCGGATGCGCGGTTGCGACGTTTTGCTGGCTTAGCCAGCCCGATGAATTATGTTCACGCTATGGACGTGTACTTAAAGAAAAAAAGGTGTACATTTCGTATATTTTAGACCTAAAAAAATTAGTTTTTTTGTTGTTGAAAACCACTCTCGAATAATACGCATTTGCTATTCAAAAAATATTCGAAATTTTTAGTATTCGCACACCCCTATCAGTAATGTATATCTACATTATTGCTCTCATGGCCCTCTTCAGTGTGTTAAGTCAAAAGTGTTCATAAATAAAATGTTTGCTTGTAAAACAATGAGCTTCACAAACCTAGTGTTTGATGGTTAAGCTAGAAATTATTATTAGTATTAGTATATATTTTTGCTTGTTTGAATTTGGAAATGGTTTGTTGTGCTACTCCAGCATGAGATCTATTATTAAATGCATTATTGCATTTCCATATTTACATTGTTTAGTGAATATTGGCTGTATCAGCTCAGCACTGCAGTCTTAAATTGTAGTAGTTGTGATATCTGCGATGTTCCAGGAGGGTTGTCGAACATGCAGGGGTTTGTTGGTTGCATGCGGAAGATAAGTGTCGACGGCAACTACAAGCTACCCTCAGACTGGAGGGAAGAAGTGAGTGTTTACTGTCTTTTTTTTTTTTTTTTTTTTTTTATAGCAATGTAAAGTTGATGTGAATGTTACTGTAACAGTCGTAATACCTGTCTTTGATTTTCATTGAATCTTACATTCTTTGTTAATAGTTAGAAGAAATTGAAAATGGGCCATGTACACATGTGAAATTCTTCCTATTACAAGTTAAGACTAAAAAAAAAAAGGAATTGCAACCAAAACGGATATATATTTGGAAGATTCAAAAACCTTATCTTTCTACTTGTGTCCAACACAAACAGGATCTGTAGAGAACTGACTTTTTAGTGATGTGTCCCAACAGTTTTCATCTGTGGGTAAACATGTATTAATAACTGCCTCAGTGGCAGCCTCAGAGAGTTTGTATGATTAATGGTGCTTTTTGGTCGACAGGAATACTGCTGCAAGAACGAGGTGGTGTTTGAGTCATGCCAGATGATCGACCGCTGCAACCCCAACCCCTGTAAACACTCTGGTATCTGCAGACAGAACGCTGCAGAGTTCTTCTGTGACTGCACCAACACTGGGTACACAGGAGCCGTGTGCCACACATGTAAGTAGGCGAGCATGCTTGGTTGTGTATATGTACGTACTATACATAGCTGCTTGCTGACGTCATGTCTTCTTGTATGTGCAGCACTCAACCCTCTCTCCTGCACGGCCTACAAGAACACCAACTCTGTCAACCAGCGAGCCAACATCAAGATAGACGTGGATGGTAGCGGTCCTCTCCGGCCCTTCCCAGTCACCTGCGAGTTCTATGGTCAGTTCTTACTTTCCACTCTTTCATTATACATTCTGTGCTCTAATTGGCTAATACGTATGATGTGTTAAAATGTTCCTCAGTTATATAACTATGGCTTGCTGCTAAAATAACCTAATATCAGTGAACTAAAAACTACATTTTCAGGATAAGGCAATAAAAATAGGTTTCGTGTTTTGGATCTTATAAGTTAATAAAATAAACAGTAGAAATTTTGTAATATCTTACTTTGGTATGCATATAGTAGAACCTCAATTTTCCAAACTGGTATTAAAGATACATCTATTTAGCAATAAGATTTCTGGTGAACAAAAAATTGGGGGTTCCCTATTTACTAAACTCTAATTTTACAAAACATTGTTACTATTGTGACAATTTTTTTTGGGACCTGTTACATGTTTAAATTGGGGTTCTACTGTAGTTTAAAATTTATTTCTAAATTCTGTTTAATTTTATCATTACATTTCAAATATAAACTTGACAGTGGCCATTTTAGCACCAAGCCACAGGATCTAATAGTGTAGGCATGCCATTTTAATAGATTTCATCCATTAAAAGCGATATTTAAAGGTTGAAACTGATCGAAGAAAAATGCATGACTTCACTGATACTCCCAGCATTCGACAACCTAACCCAACTATTTACGTAACACACGTAGCGCCATGATGAAAGTTATAAACATCACCTTTGTGTTCGTAGGTAGCACAGCAGGTGTCAACATGCAGTGTGCGCACAGTGAGCTGTACAAGCGTACCAAATAAAAGCCATCAGCCAGGCTGCGTAATAAAACAAGTGCTTTTATTTTGCTCAGTAATTTCCTCTCCAATAAATTTAGCACAAATTTTAGTAATTTAGAAACCCTTTTTCCTCAAAATCATTAAATTTTATCTACATTTTTCTCCACAATATTTTGTAGAGGAAACAGCTGGAACCCATGACATCCACATTTGGAAGATTAAACGTCTACTGTGACTGCAAACAATGCAAAATAATTTGTGTGTAGGTTCTAGGTAGTGCATATATGTTTGTGTTTTGCACGTCATGTGGCAAACTGCACCTTGTACTGAGCGTATTTAACCCAAGTGTGATGCAGTGCAGTAAAAATAGGTGTTCTGCCCATAGTACATATTTAATTAGACTGCGCGTGTGCGAACAGAACAGATAGGCTTGCACCAAGACATCTGCTGGTCACAAATGTATTTCTAACCCACCTCTTGTGTGTGAGCTTGTGTTTATTGTTACTGCTGCAAGAAGATACAAAATTTGTGCTGAATCCTTATGATAGTGATATTTAATTAACTCATTATAAAGATATTGTAATGGTGCACTTTCATTACACTTCAGGCAGTTGTTATGACTATCTGCTGAATGCATAGTGGGAGTTGATGCTCTGCTGTATAGTTGGTACTCCTGCCTAAGTCCTAGATGTATTGAACCAGCTACGTTGATGCAGACTGTTGGTGTGGGTACCACAGTGCTCTATGAACAAGGCATCAAAGGTTCAATAAAGAAACTGTAACTTCTACATTGTAAGTTACCGTATTTACTCGCGTAATCGCCACATATTTTTGACCAAATTTTAGGCCCAAAAAATGGGGTGCGGCCATTATGAGGGGTTTTCAAAAAAATTACCTTCTAAATTTTGTATGGTGTAGAATATGACAAATGTAAATTTTTTTTCTATATTTACTCGTCCATAGCGTGACCATTTATCCAAAAATAAAGAAAAAGATTTTGTCCGTGTATAGTTCAGTAAACATGGAAAAAGTAAGAGACTATAAAATCTTGTTAATCCATTCATGTGTGTCACTCAATTAAAGTTGTTCAAAACTATCCCGCATAAGACGTTTATATTTTACGGTACGGTCCATTACATGTACGTTATTATTTCCCGTGAAGTAGTTTATAAACAAATCCGATTTACACTTAAAACGTCACAACTCTCCAGACGCCGTTATGTTTATCAACAAAGCATCATCAAGCAGAGAGCGCGAATCATTGTGTCAAAAGCGCGTAAACCAGCGAGCGTGATTCATCGTGGCAACAGCGCATCAACACGCGAGCGTGACTCGTCGTGGCAACAGCGCATCAACAAGCGAGCGTGACTCATCGTGTCTGGTACCTAGATGCTCGGTTCTGCCGCCACGTCTTATAGACACGAAAAACGAAGGATCTAGTCGGGCGCGCCGCGCTTCCGATCGACGAACGTTTGCAACGGTCACGTTTTGGAGATCACATTTTTGCCGTTCTGGCTAAGATGTGTTCTCGCCGAAGTCCATAGCAAAACCTGATCCCTTGGTAAACGTCTTAACAGAGTTTTACTGTATTGTATCCCATGTTGAAAAATGTGGGGTGCGGCCATTATTCGGAGTTTTTAAAATACTGCTCTAGGCCTTTCAAAATAATGGTGCGGCCATTATGCGATGGCGGCCCTTATGCGAGTAAATACGGTAATAGAGTGATTGATGTATGCATTGCATTTTTTTAAGGACTTTGTAGTGTAGTGTGTGTTAAACCTGGGGGCAAGCTGCTGGCACGCTCGCACACGTGCGTGCACGACTGTGAGAAAGTGGGAGGTTTTGAGTTGTATGTGAGTTGTGATGTGTTGTTGCAGCGGATGGCCGGATAGTGACTGTGATTGGACACGACCACGAGCAAATGACGCCGGTAGATGGGTTCCAAGAGCCTGGCAGCTTCATACAGAACATAGTATATGACGCGGACATGGATCAGCTGACGGCACTTATCAACAGATCCTCGTCCTGCTGGCAGAACCTGCTCTATGCTTGTCGCAAGTCCATGCTCTTCAACTCCCCAGGTCAGTCGGCCTCTATTGTGACGTTGTCTAGTGTTATGTATGGTCTGTACAAAACAGTGGCCCGTCAACACCTTCAATACAAGATCAAATTTTAATTTATTCTTAAAAGGCAGAATCTGATCAAGTCCTGGTTAATATAGGCCTAGTGATTTTGTCTGCTTGTATAAATGTGCACACTCAACTCCCAACTATGTATTTGTATTAATCGAGAGGATTATCGAAAATTTCTTATGATCTAAAATTATATTTCAATCACTGTTGTGTTTCTTTTATTTCTTCTCATTTTGGTGCATATTTCATGCCACTCAGTAGCAGCTGCGTAGAGCTTGTGTCATGTCACTTATTCATTTATCAGCCTGCGGGAAAGGTAGTAAATTAAGAAATGAAAAACTTGAGCAGCATCAAATCATTGTAATGTAAAATGTGTATAAACGTGTGTAGTAACAGAATAAATGTGTGTAGTAACAATGTGTGTCAATTCATAATTCTCTTAAAATGCACAGTGGTAAGTGCATAGTTGTGGTCACTGTGGTACCTCTGTAGATATAAATTGGTAGCACTGTATCTGCAAAATATACATAGCTAGTTGGGTAGGTAGAAGATGGTTGCAATGTTCAGGGGTAGAGGGTGTAACAATACCAGTTGCGTGTGCATAATTCTTGTTCAGTATAACTAACTTAACGTTGTCGCGACTCGCACATGACATCTACCGATCACCCGCAACACTCCTAAAGGAATTTCCTTATTCTCATATCTCAAAAACAAGTATACCGCCTAGTTTTTGTCATGACTGTGCTACATACTTACTATTGAGTGCTGGGAAATCACTTCATAATATGTTGATACTGTATTACAGCATTTTATTGCTTGGATTTGGTACTCTATAAATGGTGGGTATTTTTTTTTCTCACAGAATGTAGAATAACATGTATGTACTTTTTCCAACCTCCGTCACTCACATCATGCACTTATTCTGTGATGCAGCATACGACCATAATAGCTTCAGGCCGTACGCATGGTGGGTGTCACGCTACAACCAGAAAATGGACTACTGGGGTGGCTCGCTGCCCGGCTCTCGCAAGTGTGAATGTGGCATCATGGGAACCTGCGTCAATGCTTCCAAGTGGTGTAACTGCGACTCTGGTAGGCTAAGCACTAAGCTGACTACAGTAACAAGTTTCCTGTAGCGCAGTAGAGACAGTTGTGAATGAGCCTTTTGTTGTTGGCAGATCTGGACAGCTGGCTCGAGGACGGAGGTGACATCACCCAGAAGGAGTACCTCCCTGTCAAGCAACTGCGTTTCGGAGACACTGGGAATGCGCTCGATGATAAGGAGGGTCGCTACCGCCTGGGCCCGCTGCATTGTGAAGGAGACGGTCAGTTTGGTCATTGCTCCGTTATATGCTCGGAAATATCGTTGTTTTACTTTAACAGACAGTAGTTAATAAAATTCACAATGAGATGTCCATCTGATGAGTTTTTTGTAAGGACATTTTTTCAGAATTCACGTAAGATATTCACATTGTTTTATCACAAATTTGCAGACCTTTTCAACAACATGGTGACGTTCCGAGTGTCGGATGCCACAATCGACCTCCCAGTTTTTGACATGGGCCACAACGGAGACATATACTTTGAGTTCAAGACGACGACGGAGAGAGCTGTAATCATGCACAGCACCGGGCCGTCCGACCACATCAAGATCTCTATTATAGGTATTCACTGACTGTATACTTGTATAACTGATGACGACAAAGTAAACTCCACAAGCTGACACTTGTTCGAGCAGAAGTGCATGTTTCCCACTACGGTGGTTCGCCTCAAACCAGGAAGCATGTGGCTCTGTGAATGGGGTCTTGAGTTTAGGCTCCTGTAGCAAGGTTGGTGAATCCAGTGACTCTTCGCATACTACGTGGTGGAGGTACATAGCCAGAGTAGGGTCTCGTTGCTGTACGCAAGGGATGTTAGGAGATGAGCTGACCTTTACTGGTTTAGGTTCAGAGTGGAGATAGCATGTGTTGGCTTGGCAACAACCTCGGACATAACTATCCCAGTATGGAGACCCTGGGTTCCTTCAATAAGGGGGCTGGCATGCCAGCATACTGTTGGGACAACTGGCAGTCATGTGTGAACATGTGGGTTGGCGGAGTCCTGCTCTGTGGTATTTTTATCCTGCGCAGTGTTACCATCTTGCCCAGTATTACAGTCAACATTCTCCTTGCGTATGATCTACAACTGGCTGCTCACATTGTCTTCCTAAGAGTGTCAATGGTAATGCTTACATACTCTGTGTTTCAGTGATTATACTGTAGATTATATTTTTAGTTGCACTTTGTAGCTGCCTTGGCTCGGGTAAGTTAGGTTTGTAAGCCTGGTATTAAAATACATGGAAGGTGGATGTAAAGTACAAAAACAGCATCATAGTTTATTGATTAGATAAGAGGCGCTGGGCATGGTGACATTATTGGATGTGGTATTAGCTGGCAGTTTGGTGTGAATGTTTGTTGGGGAGTTCTTGGGAGACCAATTTGAGTGGTTTATAAGACAGGTCTCTGCTGTGTGGTGAAGAAACCAGAATTTTATGTCCACAGTGAAGGGTTTTGAGTTTGCCCAGGTCTTTATAACAAGGGGGATAAGTTACCAGGCTTTTTTGAATGTTGAAGTAGCAGGTTGTATTGTGTACTACTGTAATACTTTGGGGTAGCAGCTCGTTTAGGTTGGTTTGAAACAGATGTGTTTGGCTCTGGTGGCAAGATGGTATGGCAGAGATTTATTGTAGCTGTCCAAGTGAAGGTATTGGAGTTGGCTAGTTTCTTTGGTGTAATAGGGTCAGTTTAATTCAGTTTTTGTAGAGGGTTAGTTGTACATCCAGAAATATAGCATTTGACTTGGAGTATTTCCTGGTGAGTTTTCAGTCAGCTGTGTGAGTTGAGGTTGATGAGAAAACTAAGCAGACTGTCTTCTGCGAAAACCCAGATCATTGTGATATCAGTAAATTACATCTAGCAATGTGTCGCAGTAGGTTGATGACTCTGAAAATATTGCTCAAGTTTACCCGTGAATATATTTACTTACTAGCAGGTATGCCGGTGCCCTTGATTGGGAGGTATTTCTGCCCTGAAATATGAAAGTTGTATATGTATCGTTATTGAGGGTGAGTTGTGCCATTTCTACTAGAAATTCTGTAGAAAGTTTGTTGTCGGGAATCTTTGGTTTATGGTAGTGTTACAAGGTAGACAGTCGTGATGAATGTGGAGTGATGGTGCTTGCGTAAAGAGTTACGTATGGTTATCAGGAAGGCATAGTTTGTCCTAAGAAGTGGTTACTTTCTGTGAAATACTGTACGAGGATGGCAATTGTATCCAAGGTAGATAAAATACATCCACAAGAGCATGTATTCTTTCTGTTGGGCTGCCACATACATATGCTATGGGCCGTCCAGCATGTGGTTGCTTTTATTTGTGGATCTTGGGAAGTACGAGACGGGTGTTGTCGGTTTTATGGTATTACGAGCTGTATTGATTGGTAAGAGAGCCCTTGAAGGAGTCCTGGGAAAGTTAAGAACTGCTCAATGCTACAGAATATAATTTTTGGGGCTTCTTGTAGTAGTATGTATGTCGAGGACATTTTCAGCTGATTTTCTTTTTCAAGTGTGTAAGCCCTGTTTCTTAGAATGACTGTGGTGGAACTCCAGTGAGTATTATAAATGAGTCGCTGTTATTCTGTAAATCTATGATGGTATTCTGTTCTAATAGAGTGGTGTTACTGTTAGGGGTAAAGAACTGGTAAAGACTGGCTCTGAGATGGTTACCAGAGAGAGTGTGGAGAGGTCAAGGAGGTTGTAGTGGGGGTGGGTGGTGGTACAACCCTCTATAACGACTGTATTCTCGGGAACTGTGAGGGATAGTTACAGGGGGTTTTTACTGTACTGTAAAAGGCTGACTCATCAGTTAACAACATACAGTAGAACCTCATTAATGCAAACCCTGTTAGTACCTACATAGTTCTCATTAATTCAAAATTATTTATGTATGTATTAACTTTAATGTTCATTAAACATATGTGTATATGTGTATATATATATAGATATATATATATATAAACATACACTGTATATAAAATTCAATAATTTAAAGGAATTGTGATGTTGGTAAGAATATTTGTATTTTGGGACCCAAAATCCTAAACGTATGTTAACAAATTTTTCCAGTTTTTTTAAACATTTGTTAACACAAACCTCATTGTTACAAACTGCAAAAATTTATGTTTTTAATTGGTGAGGTTCAACTGTATACAGTACTGTCCATATTTAGATGAATTAAGTTTATGGTATGCATACAACATGACGTAAAAAGTTATGGATTTTGGAAAATGTAGTGAAATTTGTTTTTAAAGACATTTTTCTATTCATAATACTTTGTTTAAGTGTTACGAAGTATAGACTGATATCATATCTGTAAATGTTTTTTAAATACTTTTACCTCAATTAAAACATTTTGAATGTAATGTGAAATTAAACAAGTTGACTACAACAAAGAAGGAATGTGTACAGTCATTGTAATGTTATGTAAAGGGGCACATTGTTTTGATATGTTTTCTTTCATTTTGGACACTTGTCATGTTGTTGGGGGATGATTTTGTATCGTGTAAGCATCACTTGTTTTGTGTAACAAAAGGCAGTGTGTTGCAGTCTATGTTTATGGCTTTTTAACAGAGTAATGATCTTTTTGTTTTTCGTTGATTTTCGCAGTGTCTCGATAAAACAGGTCCCACAAGAATCATAGATGTGAGGATGTATTTTCGTGGATATGTGATGGCACAAGCAAATATACTGTGTTTGCTGCAGTGAGCTAATGGCAGTCTTTCTAAGTGTAGACATGTTTGAGGACTGCGGCACCAATTTAATTGTAATAAAGAATGTAGTGGAATCTTTTAAATGCGTGGGCAGAACCCATGGCCGTAACTCCAACGTAACCTGTTCTTTGAAGAATTTTGCTTTTTCCTAATTACTTCCCACCCGTGTGTGAGGCCATTAGGGTGTGAGGTAGTCGAGGCTGCTTCTCTTCGTAAGTGTTGCTGTGTCGTGACGACATTTAAGTTCCAAAAACTGCAAAAGACAGCAAGGTGGGGTTATTTTATTTCAAAATGATGATTGTGTGGTGCCAAAAGCTGCAAGAAACTGACATTTTATCCAGTTTTACTGTCAACATTATTGTGTTCAAGTCCAGTTTTATGAACCCTGAGATGCTGACACTAACATTATTATTGACACAACAGGGACAGAGTCACATGTTATAGGAGGGTGTTGTTGATGCTAGCTGTAGTGTTACGCGTACATGTGGGTACAATATGGCAAGATGTGATGTGATGATTGCAGGAGGAACACAGATCCAGTTCAGCTACGAGGCAGGCAGTGGTCCTATGAGTGTGAACGCTGAAGCTCCCTACAAGCTGTCCGACAACAACTGGCACTCCGTCTCCTTGGAACGCAACAGGTTAGTCTGAGCAAGGAAAGGAGCTTTACCACAGTGTCCCATATGTTTCATTTTGACTCGTGTTATAATACCAGAGTGGTCAAGGCCTTACCACCCTCAGAACTGAGGCGCTGGGAACTAGCACATCAGTACTAAACCAAATCCAGACAGCTATCAGGCTTCAACATAAAATAAAACAACTGGTAGAACTGTGTGAACTACTGATGTACTTATGTATTCGTTCATACATCGCTATCTGCCAATGTTTCCGTGTAGTAGATAATCTAATATATTGTTCACAACTGTTACTTACACAAACCAATTTGTTTTTATAACTTCAAAATCACATGACACTCCTGTACAGAAATTCTTGAAGGAGCTTCTGCTTCCTTTCCGAGATCAGCCCCTTTGGTTTGGGGGTTGCTTGATCCTTGGCAATAAGTTCCAGGATACGTTTGTGCAACAGTACTTGGTGTGGCGGCAGCTAGATAAAACTCTAGAGGGGCACCTGCTGGCTGCGGAGGTCCCTCAGAATCTGAGAGAACCGGATCTTCCCTTGTTGACGAGCCAGCTGTTCCGTCTGAGTTCAGGCCTGAAGGGCCTTGTTCTATTCACACAAGTCAACTAGCGTGGGCTGAGGTCCTGGGAGTTTTTGCAATGTGGGGATGACCCCAAGAGGCGGCCGTTATACGACTGGTAGTTGTCGTCGTGCTATGGCGGGTTGCAGCTTTCCTCATTCAATTATGTCTCGTTCCTCCTGCGTTATATGAAACTCAAGGATGCTATGCGACATTTAGGAAAGAAACATGGTTAGTTCACTTTATATATTGATATGTTACACTTAAGTCACAGAATATTTACACAAAAATGCTATACAATCTTACTCAAAACACTCTTGCTACAACTTCTAACACGTGGTCACTGAACTGTTGGGAGCCTCGTTTGCTGATTTAACTAGCTTCCCCCTCCGATGAAAGTACCAGCACATAATATCAATAGGCTGTAGGATGTCACACCTATCTAGGTTGCATCTGGTTCAGAACGGGTAGTGTGTGAGAAGGTTTAGGTGTGCCTGAGGGAGAGAGGAAGGAGGAGCACCTAGTGAGCTTGGAAGTCGAGCCCTAGACACTCTTTGCATGGCTCATCGCCCTCCTTATATACCCATCCGAGAGGGTGGAAGTCCCATTAGGCGGGTGGACAGAAAGTGGCAGACGGCCATGCTGAGCTTCTGCTGTTACAGGGGTACCACTTGTAAAACACACATTTCTCTCCTACAAATATCTCCATATCACGTATTGCCCTAAAACATTAATATTAACGAAAAATACATGAATACAAACTCATTACACATAATTTCAAGTGACTATACATATAACCAATAATTTACTAGCGTGTTTCATGTATTCGTGCTTGTAGATAAAACCAGTGGACATGGTTGGCACTTTTTGTATACAGTAGAGTCCCGTTATAACGAGGTGTTACGGTTCCTGGTTCGAACCTCGCTATTGCCGAGACCTCGCTGTCAACGAGTTTGGTCGATTTTGACCCCCCAAAACAAAAAAAGTGCCCTAAAATTGCATCAACTTGTTACAACAGGGAATATTAACGTTTTGTATTAATTCAATCATGCATTATTTACCAATGTTGGCTTGTGCCCTTCGCAATCAACACATAAAGTAAGTTTGCGGGGGACGTAGCTCGGCCGCCAGAGTATCGTCCAAAACTCAGTCACTCTGCCGCAGTGTCTTGGCACGGTATGGCCGGCGGCTGCTGCTGCTGGATGGCGTGATCGCCTCAAACCAAATAGCAACAAATACCGTATTTACTCGCATAATGGCCGCACATGTTTGACCAAACTTTTGCCCCAAAAAAATGGGGTGCGGCAATAATGAGGTGATTTAAAAAAATTGAAAAAAAATTATGTGGGGAAAAAAGTTGCATTTGCATTTGTTAACAGGACTGACTTGTTAACATTAATTAATATTGCGTAGAAATATTAAGAATATTCCTGTGATTCGCCGATGACCAGCTGGCTTAACGTGTGTTTACGTGCACGTGAGCCGCGTGCCGGCTGCCGGCTGGGCCGCCAGCGCCGGGTTGTATTCCAAACTGACTAGCTGGCAACAGCGCAGTGAGTCATCATCTGCTGCAGCACATTCCGTTCTCACCACCACTACCTCACGTCCCTTCCCCCTCCAGGTCATTCCGTGACCACCCAAGTGGAGTGTGAAACAGAGAAGGTAGATGTGACTGCAGGTCCGCTGCGTTTACCATTGTTTCCGCATCATCCCGTGACCTTCCTCTCCCCCTCCCCTTTCAAACCCTTAGCGGGCACAGGTGGCGATGCCCCCCAAGGTCATACCGTATTTGCCGGCATATAAGACGACAATTTTTACATATTTTTGGTAGCCAAAAATCGTTTGAAAGCTAAGCTGTAAGCTGTGGAGTTGTATGATGTTTCAAGGAATTGCGTTTTTCGTCACAAATGAAAACGAGTGCTCCGTTTATTTTAATAAAATTTACGGTACGAGATTATGATGAGCGTCATTCATAATAAAGGACACTTCCTCGCAGCGAAGCGGCGATCGATGCGAGAGCGTGCGAGATAATTTGTCTCGCCAGCCTACAACTCTCGGGCGGAAAAAACGAGGATCTTGATACCGTACCACACATTTATGTGTCTACCGTCTAGTGCTAGGCTGGCAGACAACAGCGCACAGGAATGCGATGACCTTGCAAGCAGCTGTTGTTGCCCGATGATGCCATGTAGTGCGCGGCGTGCCTTAGGCCGGCATTGCCAAGTCGCGCACACCTGCCGGCAAATGGCGATGTCGCCGGCCGCTGCCGTGCATTTCCTTGGCTCTTGGGCGCGCGGAGTGCGGTAGTAGCCAATGTTATTTGTTTATTTGTCTATTCTGATGTTTAAATGCCGGTAATAAATGCATTGAAAATATATAAACTAAGTTTTTAATGTTTCAGGCAAAGGAAAAAAATGTTTTTCTGTCGGGAATTTTAAAATTAGTAATTTACTTTTTTTCATGATTTTGTACCTTCAAAACCATGACTCGTCTTATATAGTCCATCTCACGTAAGAATTCCATTTTTTGACAGTTATGCTCACATTAATTTTTACTGCTGTTGCCATGGAATAAGCTGTGTTTTCCTCTGCCACAAGTGATTTTTGCACAAACATACTCAACTAGTTTTCAGACTGCATTACATCAAAATAGAAAGTATTTTTCTGTAGAAATTTGTGCATGTTATTGTCTTCAGAACTGTCAAAAGAAAGGAATTCTTATGTGAGACAGACTATATACGGGGTGGTCCTATATGCCGGCAAATACAGTAGCCTTGTTGACAGTAACGGGAGCTTTGAACCCTGTTTTTGTGTTGTTCAGGGGTGGCCAAGGCAGCGTAGCCTACTGAGAAATACTGGTGCGGCCTTTATGGGAATTTTTTAAAATACCATTTTAATTATTTCAAAACAAGGATGCGGCCATTATGCGAGTAAATACGGTAGTCGCTGTAAAATTGCATTCTTAACAAACTAAAATAAGGACCAGTATTTCAAGGCTCTTTTTTTTTCTTCTTCTTCTTCTTCCTCAATTTGAAAGGCCAACATACCACCCCATCACTTCCACTGACATTTACAACACGGTACTGGCTGCTTCAAAAATTACGAAAATGACTATCTTATCAGACTATGGGATAAAATACTGTATTCACTCGAATCTAAGACGCCATCGAGTCTAAGATGCAGCCTACTTTCAATGATTAAAATTTAAAAAAGTTTACATGCGA
>PNEQ01002435.1:0-30392 GCA_003012365.1 Medauroidea extradentata
CTTTTTTCCATTGTTAAATTTATAAAGTAAATAAAGATTGCTGGATCCTTTTCTTAAATTTGTGAACATAGTAAGTATTTTATTAATTGGTAAAAAATACGTTTTGAAAAATTGTTTATCTTAGCGGAAAGGAAGTGGGCGGAGTTCAGTCCGACCGCCCTAACTTAAATGCCAATATAACACAATATTCTCTGTAACTAGGTGAACTACAGCCAAACAACTAGGGATTTAAATATCCAGGCGATTGTCCAGACCTGTTCTTCTACAGCCGTGGCCTAACCTAAAGGCTCTGACAGAATTGAAATTGCTGGTGATAGTGCAGGTGGCTGGTGGGCTGTGATTGGTTGATATGGATCAATCACGAACTGCAGGTAGCAGCTGGTAGTTAATGATGTTAATACCGGTCACAAATGGTAGTTTCTATTGCATTTACTAGCTTGGTGTTAACCATAACTCAGCTTATTGCTGACACAGATCTATAAAGTTTAAAAATATCTGGTACAGTATTGCGAGTTAAAATTTTGTGCAAAACAAGGAACTTTCCATTTATAGTTAGAGGTCAAAAAATTGAGTTTATAAATACAATACTGACCGAATACAAACAATAACATAACATTAATTGTTTTTGTAGGAGCATTTGATACAAAATGGTAAGGTAAATGTACGTATATAAAATAAGTGGCCTGTAACAGCCTACAAGTATTTCAATTATTTTAAAAATAAGAACTATGTTATTTATTTTAATAGATGGATTTCCAGCAGCAATGAAACGTACAAAAATTTGACTGGATTCATTTTCTTGGACATACTTCATTTCAACTTGAATGACTATCAATGAAAACTAAAGAAATAAAAGAAAACCATAATATAAGCAGAGTATGCTTTAGTAAGCAAGATACATACACAACAAGAAATTCCAAAATGGAATCGGGTCAAATAGAAACAAGGAACAAACAGATAATAAATGAAAATAAAAAACTAAGTAACATGCAACACAACGATGAGGTGAAACAAAAAACAGAGCAAATATCAGACACGAACAGAAAAATAGAATATGTAGATCACGTGGCTTCTGTTTGTTGTTTATTAGGATACACTTTCAATGTTATTAAAGGTTTTAAGATAGCGAGAATAAAAAAAATCCTACATATTTTCTACATTATATATATTTTACCTACATCCACAGTGTATTCTTTACACATTATTTTACTTATAAATAAAATATTAGTTCTCGTTTTTGAAAATTTCAACACGGATGCATTTCACTCGGATTAAATTCTGAACACTTTAAACTACCCAACCCTATAATTTGTGCATGCTCGTTAAAACATCATCTGATTGGTTGCTGCGTCAAGAAAACGTGATGGTAGTTGTGTCCAGCAGCCAAGAAGTTGAAGTTCGGGAACTACCTCGTAACTGTTAACTACCACAACCGCTAGTAGTTGGTGACATCACGAAAAGTAGCTCAGCCAATTAGAGCCTGCTAGCCACTTGCACTTCCACCAGCAATACAGATTCTGCCATAGCCTTAACCTAACCAAACCAAACCAAACCAAATCTAACCTAACCTAACCTAACCAAACCTATACCTAACCTAACCTAAACCTAACCTAACCTAACCTAACTTAACCTAAACCTAACCTAACCTAACCTAATATCTCCTTACCTTACCTTACCGTACCGTAATGTAACGTAACGTAACGTTACCTAACCTGGACTTTTAGAGAACTCAGGCAAATTACCTAAGTGTGCTTTAAATCATTGGGATAAAGTACCAGAGTTGTGGTACAATGTTCCATAAATTTCTAAATTATACCATAATTATGGTGCAGCATACCACAAATATGGCATTGTGTACAAAACACCATAAGTAAGGTGTATTGTACCATAGTTTTTCCTTGGTGTACCATAATTTTTGTACAAAATACTATACTTATAGTGCATTGTTATATAATTCTCCTCAATGTTCCATAATTAAAGGTCTAATGCAAATTATTAGAGGCAGCTTCTGGATTCATAATATTGTTCTATATACATGTAATAAGTGTACCATAATTATGGAACTTTGGCAGTAAACCTTTTCCAAGTTTACCACAATTAAGGCACTATGCAGTCACTTAGAAAATTTATTGTATAATATACTGTACCTTTATTGTAGTACAGTACCATTTTAATGGTTTGGGATACTATAAAGTGTACTATATTTACTGTTAACAGTACTATAAATTGATTTAACTTACCACAGTAGTTGTATGGAATGAGAAGTTTGTATTGTGTACCATAATTATGATACATTGTCAGTGAATTTATACATACTCTATAACTATAATAATCACGTTTCTTGCTTTCCTGGAAAGTTCTGGAGCTTTGACCATGTTCTTAAAAGGCCTTGAAAAGTCTGTGCATTTAATCAAGTCTTTGATAATTACTTGAATTTTTGGGGTCACTTACCTAATATTCAAGCTATTTTCCTAGCATTAAAATACTTTTTCTGAAATAAGAAACCATATTTTGTCCAAACATTATTTCTGTAGCATAATTTACTTGATAATAAGAGACTTTTGCAGTGTCTGTGAAATTTATACACTTTTTCTGGCGTACCATAGCACATTAGGTATGCGTACTGTTTTTTTATGTGATTGTGACAAGTAGTCATCTGCATTTGCTATAATTTAATGGCAGAACTTGTTTGGAAAAGGTGCAAGAAAGGAAATTTAAGAACTTTGAAAAAGAAAAATGATCCCAAAAATGCAGTATTTTCAAGAGTATTAAATAATAAATTATGTGTCAGGTGTGAGAGAAGATAGCGTGCAGTGCATGCCGCAGAGCAGAATGTCTCCCACCTTTTAACAAGTCAAAGTTGCTCGACTATTTCTGAAGCGGTGTTCTGTACCAACTACCTTGCACTGTGCTTTCCACAATTAGTGAACGACTGAATTTCACTTTGCTTACTTAGTTTTTATTTATTCAGTTACAGCATGTAACTTGTAATTTTAATACTTTGAACCTTGAATTGGGAATACAATAATCTAGTATGTGCTAAAACTTAAGCAGGAGCATGGCATCAGCCTTTTTTTTTTACATTAAAACCTGTAACAGACTGAATTTTGTTTTGAAAACTAAATGTGTTTCTATAAAAAGTACTTTGTAATTCAGTGTATTTTTTTTATGAAACTTTTTAATAAATATGAAGAGACTTCATTAAGGGCTTGTCCTAAGTTTTTTTTCAGATGTTGACAACAACTGAACTATTTTTTTAACCAAAAGCTTTGAAAAAAAATTGAGTCAATGTGCAGTCACACGATGCGCAATACTGTGTATGCGTTTTTAAAAATAACGTACCATTCGTCAGCACAATTTTTTTTATTTTTTTTTTTCATGTTCTCTTACTTTCATGACAAAAAATGTGATACTTCTGGTGATGAATTCTAAAAAACAGTTCAGTACATTCCTACAAAAAATTTCAGGTACAAATTATAACATATAAGTGTCAAACTGTTGAACAAAATTTTGAAATGAGTAATAGGTAGCAATAAAAAAATATTTTTTTACGGAATCACTGCCAAACTCTGTATCAAGCCCTTAAAGATAAACTTGTTAATTTTAAATTAAATTGAAAATTTCTGGTTAATTTACCATGGGTAAACTTCAATTCTAAAAGGGTTGCGGGGGACACCGTAATAGAAACGTTGCAAATAAAACCTTAAACATTTGTGTAGTAATTTGGTGTATGAAGCGTAATTTACTGCGTTCTTTGAAATATTTTACCAGGTAGTCCTTGAAAGTACTTGAATTTTGATTTTATGTTGCTGTAAGAACCCTGATAGTAAGTTTTGCAAAATTTTTTCAAAACATCTTTGTTTCTCTTTACTTATTAATAATTTTGTGTGTGTGCCATGTTTCACGAGAACTGTATGCAGAATTAAAAAAGGAAAAAGAAATGTTTGTTTAATCATTCATTTCCAACATTCTACGGGCAATGAAACAAAAGACTACATAGTTATATAATTATTCTGTAAACAATTGAATGTGCATTCAAATTTTGCTCAAATTTTCACAGTAATATGATAGGTGTTTTGGAATTTCCTGAATTTATTCATGAAAATCTTTTCGTGATTACTCAAAAACACATATTTATGTAGATTCATCGTTAACTGCAAAATCCTAGTTAATTCTACTTGTGTGCTTCAAGATGTTTGCACTAGGAAAAAAGTTGAAAAAAATATTAGTACCTAACATGTTCATAAATGAGCTACAATTTAGCTGAAAACAAAATTTATGATTTCATTGATAGTTATACCTGGCTACCGAATCTAAATTAGAAAATTAATTTTGATGTCATCTGTTCTATTTTCTGTACTACATGCCTGAAACTCTTCTTTCTTATTTCTTTATTTCTAAAATAAAAGCAATACCATTCAGTAGACAGCGGGACACCAATAATTTACTTTTTAATCATCATTTACTTTTCAGCATTACTGTTCACTGCATAATATGCTAGTGTAGCATAAAAGTTAATTAGTGTAGTTAGTCTATGTTATGAATTAGGAAAATTTTTCAAATTATTCAACAAGTTACTTAAAAGAAAATAAACTAATAATTTTGTTGATAAAAAGTTTATACCTAACAAAGTTAAGTGTGGTATTAAGACATGTGTGTTTCACAGTGTGCGGTCATTACCTATATTTTGTAGCACAGCAGCCAGAGAACCATTTTTAGCTTTGTTTGAGGTCAACACTAATATGCTTATGCATAGGGACAGGAACTTTTCGGTGTGCCAAAATGTGAAAAGCGGAGAGCAAAAAAGCCAAAAGCGGTGAGAATAAATAACCAAAGCGGTGAACTGCATGAAAACACATTGCACACGAGACAAAGTAAGATAAACCAGTTGCTCATAAGTAAATTGTACCATGTTTGTAATGAAACAAAATTAATACCAAAAAACCTTTAAAATAATGATAAAAACAACTGGTGTATAAGCTCAATCACATTATTCAAAAGCAAGTGTGGTCATTAGTTCTGCATCAACAAATTATGCCGCCTGTCTGTGACAGCTGTGTTATAGGAAGGAAAAAATCTTTCACTGTCTATGTTAGAACAAGGGATCCAGACTCTTTTTGGTGAGACACGTGCAAAGTCAGGAAAGTCATTTTTCATAGAAAAAAGAATTTCCACAATTTCTGCCTTTGAGTTCTGGGTTTTTTCCTTAACAATTTCCTTCATACGTTTGTAACCACGAGCAATGTCTGCAGAAGAAAGGTTGCAATTTTTCACTCCTGATAAAGTTGTAAATAACTCAACGAGTTCATCGTTTACGTTGTTGAGTACATACCACCTTTGATGGGTCAAACAATTTCCCTACAGTTAGAAAAAAATTCTGGATGGATCAGTGGCCATGAGCAGCTGTAGTTTGTCAATGGACAGTGATGCAGCAGGTTGAAGTGTGTTTTTTATTTCTGCTTTGAAATTTTTATTTTCAGTGAACTTACATGCAGTGTCTGTCTCACAATTGAATATCCCTGAAGCAGCGACAGACGAATCTCCTTTAACAATGACAGTTTGTTGACTAGTGTGTGACAGGTTGCATATTTAGATGCCTCCAAATTCTCTGCCAACTGAATCAGACAGTTTAAGTGTTCTTTCACAAAAGTAGCTTGTACTTCAATTTTCTTAGCATCCACGTGCGACAAGGAATTGAAATACTCAATTCCAGCATTTGGAACATCGCGCATATCTTCAATAGCAAAGAATTCAATCAGATCTGAAATATACTCGGATGTGTGAATCACAGACTGAAACCAACAGTTCCAACGAGTTAGAACAGGCCATGGGAAATTGACAGATTTTTTTTTTTTTTCTATATTTGGATATTTACCCATCAAAAATTTTGTGTACAGGAATGCTGACTTGATCTTTCTTATCGCAGTAGTCAGTTCTGGGAGAACTTTGGGACAGATGCTGTCGACAATGTTCAGCTTATGTGCCCAGCACGGAATATGCAGCAGCTGGTCACCTTGCACTACCTATAAAGAAGCACTGCACTTTGTCATGTAGCGAGCGCTGTCACTTACAAATGTCACTACCGAGTCATAATTAATATTGTATTCCTTCATGGAGTCTAACACTGCTCTGGTACAAGTTGTGGCATTCGTTTGCTCCAGAAAATGCACTCCTGCCACAAATATCTTCTGTGCGTCTCTTGGCTCCAAGAGACGGAATAGGACAACAAACACACATTTCCCTCTTCTGTCTGTTGTTTCGTCAGCTAGTATACAGACAGGTTTTCTACAAACTTCTTGTGTGACACTAGCAGCTCTATCCTCTTTTAGTAGAGGAACATATTTTTCCGTTAAAATTTTTACGGAGGGCAGATCTCCAGATTCCGTTGAAAATGTTCGAGAATGTTTTCAGAATAAAATCAATTAACACAAAAGAAACATTACTGATAAAAGTATGTAACTTCTGAGATTATTGATGTAGGTCTAAGTAGAAACCTTCAATGTATTTTTTCATCCAGCCTAAAGTCTTGTAGTTTTTGAAGTGGAATGTTTGCTTTGACAAACACTTCAGTGGTTTCCAAAACAAAACGATCAGCTTCAGTTTTCCTCTTTTCTGCTGCCTGTGCACAGGCACCAATAGTCTGCTGGAGTGTTACAGTAGACGTGCAGGTGGCTATCTTTTGTGCTTTTCACTGTAGACATGTTGTAAGATTGAATCTCTACGGTCCCAACTGACCCGGCAATTGCAAAACTTGCAAAATAGGACTGTCTTATCTGTGGAGTAAAGACCACTGAAAGAGAATTCTTTTGCCCTGTCTAGGGCACTTATATCAAGTTTCGGTATCGCAAAGCAGTTAAAAACACATGAATTATTTCAAAACACAATTTTCCATAAAATAAAATAGTTCAGAAACAGTAAACACGTATCACCACAACATTTGTTTATTTACCTCCCGTGTTCTCACGCACATATTTATTTATTTATTTACGCACGCATGTGCATTAACCTCACAAGTCGGAGGGAAAAAAAAATTTCTTCAGCCATGCTTGTCGACGTAAAAACACAAAAGTTAAAAGTAGCCTTAAATATTTTCAAAAATAGGAAAATTACATTAAAAAATAATTTTAATTTCTGTTAACAGTACATCAATATGTTTCTATACAGTTAAAAATGTCAAATCGTTTGAATTGCTTCATTTTCTATTGGGGGAACATGAATCAATTGTTCTAGCCGTTCACCCCTTCCTTGCTCTACTACGTTGGCAACGTGTATGTATTGTGCAGTTTATCAATTGTTTCGCTGTTATTTGTTAAATTTCATTTTGTGTTGTTAAAGTGGATCTAATATTAAAATTTGGAATTTTTAGTTGCAAAATAAGAACTGAAATATTGCTGTCTGTCAGAACTGTTGTAACAAGGTCTTGGCGAGGATGGATGTAGAAAATTAATTTGTTTCCTGAGTCTATTGTGACGGTGCGATAGAATAAAAACAATATTTTATCATAAGTGTTTTTGCTGGTTTTATTTTGTTTTCAACACTCGGGTGTCACAACTGTGAAAAAGTATTAATATTTCTGTATTATAGTGCTCTTTTTAAGTTTCAAGTACAGAGATAATAACCAAATTCGCAACAAAACGATGAAAAACTGCGAAATTCGCGTTTTCGCATAAATATGGCTAAATTCGCAATATGACGACGGTGATTCGTGATCGCGAAAAGTTCATGTCCCTACTTATGTGTTGTCAAGTGCATTTTGTACACTTTTCTTTTCATAAATAGGCAAACTGTGAGCTTATAAAATATTTTATTTAAAATAATCTCCAAGACACCATAATGTAAGTGTAACGTGTGACAGGTGGCGTATAGTTCTTTTAACCTTTCTCAGTTAAATACTGTGTAATCATGCACGATGATAGAACTCACTAAAGTCATTGAAAAATTTTGTTCCTGTAAGCAGGAGATGACCTGAATTTGGAGTTTCATCATCAACCCTTCCTTTTTTTTCCCCGTGGTGGGTGTAAGATAAAGTATGTAGGATCTGTTGTGATTAGTACAGCAGAGTAGGTTGAAATGACAGACGTTAGAATTAATAAAGCTGTCGAAATAAGTTCTCTTCACAGATATAAACTGCTCGTCAGTAACACAAATTAAGGTGGGTACTACATTTTTTGGGGCCGAGGGGTATAGTGTACCCCCATGTTCTAGCACCACTGTATATATGCACATGTGTGCATGTGTGTGCATTTGCACACAAGTCTGTACTTGTAAATAACATAATGAATTGCCTCCTTGATTGTGACATGACCTGTCCCTGAATGGAGTAACATACCGGTAACTGCAAATTAAACAGTAACAGTAATTTTAAAGCTTATCAATGCTTTCATTCAAATGGGGCTATCTCGACAACTGCCCTATTTTGACCTCACATCCATATGATCTTTTTTGATCACAATGACCAGTACTGTCACCTCCCGGAATATTGCCCTTTCCTCCTGGGCCATCCCGTATGTGTGTGTGTATGTGTGTGTGTATGTATATATATATATATATATATATATATATATATATGTGAGAGAGAGACATATACACACAGTAAACTCTCTATTATCCGTGTTACGTAATTAATGTTGGTCAAAGCTAAGTTAATCGGACAACACGGATAAATTTAAAAATAGCCAATTGGCAGAAATTTTAGGAATTAATTTTATAATTCACTTGAACACCGTATCGACATACAGTTTTTCCTACAAATACAGTATTTACTCATTAATAATTAACACATTTAAAAAATTTTTGTTTACAAAAATTTTGGTATTTTACAATGTTAAACACACAGAATGTTGCACGGATAATTCGAAAACTGGTTAATCGGATGTATGTATGTATTTCTTCTCATTAATATAAGGTTTTGTTCTCTCCTGTAAATGGGTGAGAAGTTAAATGCTCAACAAAATTTTGATATGTTTAAAACAATTGTAGGATGTTACATGTATTGGTAAACAGAAGACTGACAAAAAAGTTTGTGTTGTAGGGGAAAATAGGAGCTTAATAAATTATGGACATGTTACATAGTACTCACAAACACCTGGTAAAAGCTCATTAGTATCATATACTGTGAAAATTTGCGTCCATTCGGGTTTGTAACAGAGAGGTTTCACAGTTAATTGAGATGTTGACTTTAGTGTGATGTGTGTCAACAGGTGACGAGCGTAGGTAAGAAGGGTGTCTCGTCACTTCAAGACAACTTCTACATCACTACATTCCGCTCCACGCTAGACATGCAGGCCTCTGAGACGGAGAGCGCAGTCGACGACATATACGTGTCCGACGAGGAGGAAGAGGACCAGCCGGCGCCCGCCGTACCGCCAGAGTAAGTCTGCCCTCCGCCTCTTTCACCGCTGGCTCATGTAGTCTCCAACAGCATCAGTTCAGGCTCGCTTGCCATCAGTCTTTTGGTCTGCGTGGTCTTGGAATGCTTTTTGCAATGTGGGTGTGTGATAAACTGAAATGTTTTGTTGTATATATGCAGTAGCTAGCTAATGTTGACTTGCAAAAAGCCCACAGTTACTAAAAGTTCTAAACTACAGAAAATGAGCTGTAAAGAATAAAAAACAAAGCTATCATCATGTGTGTTACAATTGTTGAGTTATCTTGTCTACAACTGTTTTGTCGCTATGTTCATTTGTGTTGTCTGGATGTCTTTGTCCGTCATTGTGTGACTTGGCAGCTGAGTCCTCTTTCGCAGACTGAAGGTTGAATGTTGAATAACTAAACTGTCCCTGTTCGAGCGCCAGTTGTGGTGGGTCTGCTAACTGGGACTGATATGATGACTAGTACTGGTCCAATAAAAACTTACTACTGACCCTTTTTGGAAAGTTATTTGTAGTGAGGCAGCTGTCTGGTTCGCCCTCACCACCAAGACATCTCTCAGAGTCGTCTCGCCCTGGTTACAGGACGTTTGAAAATGTTACTAACTGGTCCACTCGTATACCTGCTACCGAGTAGGAATCACAGGTGCAGATGTTGCCGGATAGCTTGCGATGCATTTCAAAATAGTACAACTTAGCGGATATTATGGAAGTAGTATTTTTACGTACGCAAATAAACACTTTGTTAATCTCAGTGCAATTTAGTAGTAGTAGTTCACAGTCAAAAAAAAAAAAAAAAAAAAAAAACAACTTTACATTCAACTGCAGTGTAGTCAATCCATAGTAAATAGAATGTAATGTTGTAGGTGGCCTGTGCCCATAGTTTCTCTAGTATGCACGCCATGAAGTTCAGTCGTAGGTTGTAACACACCCGGGACTGAGATAACTACATTGGTTAACCTGGAGACAAACAACTGATCTACGACTGATGCATCTTTCCTTGCAACTTCTACTAGACAACTACTGCCAGTCTTTTTTTTTTATAGTTCCAATAAACAAAACAAGGAAAAGAAGCTTCAAAATTGCCCTTTTATATTCGCGGATACAACCTGTCGACATGAATTCTTCTTTGCCCTTTTACTAGTGCGCCTTCCGTACATCTTCTCTTTGCCTTCGTTGCCAGATTGTTTAATCATGGCTGAACACACTGGGTAATGTTGCTGCTTGGTGGACTGATACACAGAGCTACAACTTTTTCTAGAAGTACATACATATACCAATAAAGGTTAAGGTGTTATATTTTACTTTACACGGGTCCTGATGAAAGTAATAATTTGTTTACAACTGAAGCAGCAGACATAATGTATCAGTATTTTATTTTAACTGGGAACGTACTTTGCATTCAAATGGACAAATACTAATGTCCCGCCGCAGTACCTTCGTCAGTGCCCGATTGCACATGGTACTACTACCCACAATGCAATAAACAAGGACCTTGCTGACCAGGCTGCATGCCGACATGCCCCTCCCTCTACATGCCTCCCCGAGCCTGAACTTTGACCTGCCAGTGATTCACATCCAAGAGGAAAATAACTCCTAGCCAATTGGATATTTCAAAAGTCGTGAAGCAAAGTGCAGCAAAACTTAATTTAGAAAAGTTGTTTAAAATTCCATACTTATCAAAATGAGTCTAAACAAGATATTAAACAAATAAAATTGAATTGTAAAAATGACAGTGTACACTACTTTTTTTTTCCGTTATTAGCAGTTAAATGTAAATTTATAAAATTTTAAATTTTAATTTTGCGACTAGCATCCCCAATTATTATGTTGGATCCCACCGTACAAATTCTTGATATACCACATGTATGATTAACTTTAAATACTGTATATAACTAAGAGATTCAATTAGAAAAATGTTATAAATCCAAATATTTCTATCAATGATGAATTAGAATTGAGTAATTTGAAATTACAGTATAGTATGATATAAAAATATACATGGATTACGTACTAGTGTACGTTACAATTGTAACCTTTTTCATTCACTTTGTTTGGTTCTTGTCTGTTTGATTTTTCGTTTTTTAATTTTTGGTGGCCATTTTATGCCAAACAACTGTTTTTGAATCATTTGTATATTTGTTGCCTGCAGCTATTTATGGCTTTGTTGGTTTGATTCTTAATTTGTTATTTCTTGTTGCTCATTTTCACGTTCTTAGTTGAAACAATGGCATATATCCAACAAAGCACTTGGGTTTGCCTGTGGTTTTTCAATTTTTTGGTCCAACCTGCTCTGTTTGACTGCTTGCATTTTTTTGACATTTAATTGACTTGTAGTACTTGGAGATATGCCCACATTAGATGTCTTCTGGTGTCATCGTTGCTACTTTTTTTAATGTAACATAATTATTTTTGGGAGTAACTCTTGAAGTGTTTGTTTGTTGTGGGATTGTATCATTACCAGCTACTCATGGGGTATTGTTTGTGACAGGGACATTGATGACTGGTGCAAGACGTGCAAACGTATAACTGTCCCGAGCTGCGTGGCATCGAAGCACAACATGTGTAATCTGTGGAAGATGATACAAGAGATGCTGGCTCAGTTCGGGGACCTGGTGATGTCTCAGTTGGAGACCCGGGAGCCGATCCTGCAAGCCTTGCAGGCAGCAGAGCTGGCGTTGTTCGCAGTGTTACACAGCCTGCAGGAGGATGTCTCGTCCCAGGACATGCTGCTGTCCATGGCTCGCTCCGAGAAGCAGTGGCTGCTAGCACTCGACCTCTCCAACAAGACCACGTCTGCCCTCTGTGACCGCTTCGGCAAGCTGGACCTGCAGGTGTCCGCTGCCGTCGGCCAGCTCGAGAGAGCCAAAGCCACATCCAACAACTTTCTCGGTCTTGGGCGGGCTGTGCTGACGTTAGACTTTGGCAGTCCTGATGAGGAAAGGCAGTCCGTGACCTTGGACGTTAGTGGCGACACAGACCACGAGAAAGCGCTTAGGTACCTGCTGTACAAGATGATGCAGGCGAGGAAACTGAACGTGCCAGATGTGAAACCAGAGGAGGACATGGGTGCCAAAGTCGACGAGTGGAAGGTGGTCGGGAGCGAGAAGACGATGCTCAAAATGGAATTGCCCTCCCCTAAAGTTCAGGCAGCTCCTGTAGTCGCTAAAACGAGCGACAACTTCCTTCCTCCGACAAAGCAGCTTCCGATGGCTACTGCAGCAAGCCTGCCTGCTGCGTTCACCAAAGCACCTCAGATCAGTGTGCACTCTGTGGACAGCGAAGCAGCCCTGGGAACAAGGCAACCTGCTCCTAGCATGCAGCAACATCATAGCATCGCAGAACACAATGGTCTCCAGGTTGTACCTGCGGGTCAACTCCTGGAGTTCGCAACCAGACAGCAACCTGCAGAGCGCAAGGAAGAACCTCGCTTGGTTTCTGTGAAGAGCCTGCTATCCACTGCTCATAGTTACCAATGTTTCTTCGAGATGGAGGTGAACGGCAAGTCGATAGGCACGGTCGTGATGAAGCTGCGGCCGGACGTCGCTCCCAAGATGTGCTCCAACTTCGTCTCCCTGTGCAGGGGCGATCTTGGCTACGGCTACAAGGGCAGCAAGATATTCAAGGTGCATTCCAACAGCTTTGTGGTCGGCGGGGACTTTGAGAACAACGACGGCACGGGGGGCTACTCCATCTACAACAAGGGCTACTTCCTGGGAGACGACTGCAACATACCGGACAGTTGTGGGGCCGTGCGTATGCGTGGGATGGGCACGGACGTCAAGACTGGGGGTGGTAAGGTGGGCTCTCAGTTCCACTTCTGGGTCGGAGAGAAGGAATACAAAGAGTACAGAAAGACTCTGGTGTTCGGACATGTCGTTAGGGGTCTAGACATCTTGCAGCACATCTCCAACTTCAAAACTATTCGCAACAGTGATGGGGAGTACATTTTGAAAAGTTCTGTCGTAATCAGAAACTGTGGCACCTTATGATGCAGCATATCAAATTGCAAATATGAATATTACGTTGCGCGGGCTGTAGGCTGGGAATTCCTACCTCGCATGTCATTCCAAGTCGTATGGTTTGTCTACTGCAAAGAATGAATCATATACCTCGACAATAACAGCAGATTATGTTGTTTTATGTCGTTAATTCTAAAAATTTGAGTGTGTGCATACACATGTTTCAATAAATAACATAAAATTTTGTTAATGTTTGCAAGTTTGATAAAGTTATTTTATTCAATGTTGAACACATACAGACGATGAAGTAGTTACTGTTTCTGTATATTTGTTACATATCATACAATTTTTTGAAATAATTTTACCTTATTGCATTTGAGAGATTGTTTTCGAGCCTTTTACAGCTTCATTGTGCATGTGTTTGTTTGAAGCCATAGACGTTGCTGTGTATTAGATCACTGATGTTTTTCTCGACATTCCTGTGGAAAGTAAAGATGATGCTATTGTCACTGGTAAAGTAAAAATGTAAGGATGAATTTTTAAGACTTAAAAGGGTGACACTTATGTGTGAAATATATAGATTGCAAATGACAGGTTTTATATGACCAAAGTTTTAATGCATTTAAATGTACGTGTTGCACAAACTGGGATTACATTTTGTTGCCTTATAAAAATGTAGATATTGCATAATAAATATAGCAATTATCGGAATCAAAGGTAATGTTGCTTTTAACCTTTAATCTTGTCGTATATGTATTTCCTTTCTCCCAGTTATTGTGTGTCTGGTCTATATATTTTTTGGTCATGCTGTAATTTCGTACAGGTTTTTGCAGCTATGCTATGTGTGTGTGTGTGTGTGTAATTGTAGACTGTGTGCTGTATTTTAGGGCAATGTAAACTCTTAAGTGCTATTAGAAAATGGTTAGACATGACCATACATGATTGGTCTTTAATAATGACAAATTTTTTTTTTCTTTTCAAAAATAAGCTGCTCATGCATTTATCATGCCAACATAACTGGTTATAATAGGAATTAAAATTGGAAGTGGCCAGCATAACAGTTTATTCTACTTTCCTCAGTATTGTTGAAAATTATGTATTCCAAATGCATGAATGATAAACTTCCAAAGTTTTAAGGCAGTGTTTACTTGAAAATAAGACGACTTTGAATTTAAGACGACCCTTACCTTTTCAAATAGGTCTACAGAAGAACATTTTTTCTATAAAATGTGTAGGACCAAAAAAATTAGAATATTTACTGAGTAAATTGAAATTCTACTATATTCTGTTAGTTATATAGATGGATACAGTGGAACCTCGTTAATACAAAGTGATTTTTATTCCCCTTGGAATGGGACAAGAAATGAAATATTTACTTTAACGTTTAATAAAAATTTTGTTTATGCATTAAAACATGCATTATCAAGTGCTCGAGTAAAAGGAAGGCATTGTGGTGTAAAGACTATTTGATTTGTGGGGATACACAGAGTGACCAAAAATTTAGAAACTTTTTAAGGTTTTAGTGAACATCTGTTAATACAAACCTCATTATTACAAAGAGCCAAAATTTTGGTCCCTTCATGTTTGTATTAAAGAGGTTTGACTGTAATTGTTTCCAGTCATCAAGCATGGTTGAAATTGAGTTAGGTCTGTCTGTATGAAATACTAAGTTGTAATAGAATAGAGGTACAAGTACTTACAGGTGATACTTGTAAACAGGTTAACATGCGCGAAGGGATGACACACATTTTTCCGCAGAAGCGCGGTCGTGACGTTTCGCCAGTGTTAAACTGGCTTCCTCGGGTGACAAGACATGGCACACTGCAATCCAGCAGCACGGTGTACTGTTACCTGTAAGCCTAGCGGCCGGAAGCCAAACAGGAATTGTAGTGGGCTGTTTGAGTTGAGACTGTTCAGGAAAACAATGAGGCAGTTTTCTGTGGAGATCCAGATCATGAAGATATCATCTGTGAGTATCATCCAGCAGTGAGGCTGGATTGGTTGGTGAGCGAAGGAGGTTTCCTCAGGCCTTCTCATGAAAAGATTGGCATAGGAAGGCGTGCCCATTGCTATGCCCTTGATCTGCAGAAAGTGGTTGTGTAGGAATCTGAAACTGTTGTTGGTGAGCGTGAGTCTGGCCACTTCAACAAGGAATGCGGTGTTAGGTTTGCTGTTTAGAGGTCTTCTGTTCAGGTTTTGTTCGATGGCTGACAATCCAGAACTGCCTTACTGACTTCCTGAATAGCCTCAACTCAACCAGTCCACTCAAGTTTACGTGCTCATACTCAAAAACATATTCCTGGATGTTGAACCAAGACTCCACAATGGTACCATCAACACCTCTGCCTACACCGCACCAAACCTACCAGCAACCTACAATATCTGCACTTTGAATGCTACCACCCTTACAATACAAAAAAGTCACTACCGCACAGCCTTGCCGCAAGGGCATAATGCATATGCTCCACCAAGAATGACCTAAACAAATAATGTGACGAGATAGCCAGAGCCTTCATCAACAGAGGTTACCCCAAACCAATTGTTTACCAACAGATCCAACGCGCCATACAACACAGACACGCGAACCAAAACTATGAATTCAGACATTACCCTAATTGAGGCTTAAATAAACTCAAAACCATATTGAACTCTGGATACAAAATCCTGGCAGCCTCACCACAGACACAGGACTTGTTTTCAAAGCCCCCTCACATTGGTTTTCAAACGACCACCAAACCTCCGCGATAAACTAGTCCATCCAAAACTCCCACCAACTGCAACCTCCAGCAAAACAGTTAACCCCAGAGGCTCCTACCCCTGCAACAGTTCTCGCTGTGGTTCCTGTGCCATTCATCAGCCATCTACCCACTTCAACAGCAGACTGACAAACCACGCATATCACATCCAAGGCAGCTACAACAATCCTCATATACCAGCTCCAATGTAAACACTGTGATGCAGAGTACATAGGCCTCACAACAATGCTCTAAGACAGAGAATGAATGGCCACAGAGCTGACACAAAGCAAGCCCTAGCTGGGCGCAACATCTGCCCACAAGAAAAGCCAGTCGCAGCTCATGTTTCCCACAACAAAGACTCTGATTCCTGCTACAGCACCAGAATTGTGAAATCCTTGCCATCTTCTTGCAATAGTTCAGAGCTTAGACGCTGGGAACTGGCCCATCAGTACATCACAAACTAAAGACAACCTCCAGGCCTCAGTATCAGAAAACAAATTTTTCTTCCTCCCTATCCATTGCAAGCCATCACAAACTGACCTGCATTACTGCCCCATGTTTGAAATTCCCGCTATGCTTAGTTCGCCTTCCGGCTGCTAGGCTTAGAGGTAACAGCACACGCTGCCACTGGACTGCAGTGTGCCATGTCTTACCGCCCGAGGAAGTCAGTTTAATACTGGCTAAACGTCGCGACCACGCTTCCGCGGAACAATGTTTGTTGTCCCTTTGTGTGTGTGTACCTGTTTACAAGTATCAACTGTAAGTACGTGTACCTCTGTCTGTTATATTACTTTGTTACTAGCGGCCTGTTTCCCCCATTCTTGTATAAAATACCATATTTACATAAACCAAAACAAACGCACATAATACACTGGAATGAGCACTTAATTTACACTGGCTACTTCAAAGTGTGAAAATACTTATTTTTTCATGTTTTACATTTTATTATGTGAACACAGATGTGAAATGCCAAATTAATGCATTCATAATCAAAACACATAATTGTAGTCATAAGTCTCATGAATAATGTGACCCCCTGTTTTTGGGAAGTAAAAATTGGGATAAAACATATTCTGGTAAATACAGTAAGCCCTCAATGTCATGATTAGGTTTATAGAATAAAGGCTTCAAACTAAAACTACGTACTGTGTTTAAAACTAGGCATATTTATCTACTCGCGTTCAGAATTATCCAACCACTTGTAGTAAATTTTAGTTCTTAATGTATCTATGACTTTTTATTTACTCCTTTCGAAGTGTTTGTAGTCGATAAAAACTCATTTGCCGTAAGAAAATTTTCAAGCCGTATTTTATGTCTCTCAGAAATAAGTCACACCATCAAAATTCAACCGTTAAAAATTTGTTATGTATATATCCCTGAATACAGTACAATATATACAAAAAACAAAAGCACAAGTACTTATGTTTTGGTACTTCACAGATACACACAAAAATATAGGACGACACATAACCGCAGAAGCGTGTATCGCGATGTTTCGCTGCTTAGAGCAGCTTCCTCAGGCGAAGAGAAATGGCGGACTCCTACAGTGCAATTGTTAGCTAAATAAACACGCTTTATCAGGAGGGGAGGGAAGGTACACTGAGGTGTAGCAGTGGTTGTTGATTTGATCAGGGCGTAGTGGCCAGTGTGTGGCTGGAAGTTTGAAACTGTGCAGAGAATAGTCTGTGCTGCACACAATGCCAAGGATCATTCCCGTACAGGCAGAAACCAGAAATATCTTTTGGTATAGCACTTCACAGTCACCGTGTACTTATGTTAAATGAAATAGTAGATAGGACAGTGGTAAATATAACCAGGCATAGTAAAAGGGACCCTAGTTTCACTCAAACTGATATTGAGTTTTAGTAATTTTTGGCAGACATATATGTAAGTGCTGAAAATTGTTTTTTTTTTCCTTACGAAAATTTTGCCTCAATGTATTTTAGTAGTACAATTTTTTATATATATATATATATATATATATATATATATATATATATATATATGTATTTTTTTTAATCAAGTTTTTTAGAAATGAAGGTTAAATTCTGTTATTTGACTGCAGTGGTAACTTTGTCCATAACATGAATCAAGTGTGTTACTGGTGTTCCACTTCTCTTGATGGATGGATTGGTGAGTATCCGCTATGATAGTTGATTACACGTGATCTTGTGCGTTATTGCGTACTACAGGCAGTCATCTCCTTTCATACATTATCAGTCATTAGTACGCACTCATAATTCTACTTTCATACTCTGCATTCAGACTTTCAAACATTATCCGACTTAAATAATCAAATCATCATTTTCTAGCCACATGAATTTCTTCATACCGTAGACCTCTCCCCCCCCCCCTTTTTTTTTTACACTTCTCAAGCGACCACAAAAAATTATTGTAAAAAGCGGGAAATTTCTAATGTAAAAACAGCAACTGGGACCACAAAAAGTCTGTGTAAAGTGCGGTAAAGTGTAAGAATTGGGGATGTAATAAAGCAGTTGTACTGTACCTCCATTTTAAAGTCCTCAGTAGTGTTTAAATCCTTATTTATTATGTTTGCATTAAATAATTACATTATTGAAATAAAATACCGTAGTAAGCTTGTTTGTAGCTTAATTACTACATGGAACAACATTACATAATTTGTTTTTGCGTTGGATTTTTCACATACATATATTTTTCCAAGAACATGTGTATAGTAGAGAACTGGCTGTATTTCTTAGTTTACTGTCCTGATGACCTATTTTAATAAAACCTGCCCAGATTTTCGCTATACATTTAACACTTTATTTCAGAACTTACTTCAAGTCAATAAAAATAAAAGTCGTCAGGCTGTCTCTCACACAATGCTTCAAGTGGTGGTGTCGCTCTGTTTGCAATGTGGGTGGTAAGGTTTATCTAATCTGTATTTGCACATGTGCGAGGATTACATTTCGTATTTAAAACAGGAGAGTTGGAGAACACAATCTGCCAGATGAATATGGCGTGTTGTTTATTCCTAGTGTAATACCAGTGCTAAGTTGGCAGACGTATGGATTGGTTTATCTTCTTCGCAAATTCTGCAGCTGTTCTGTTGCTGCTGGGTCGTGGGCAATGCTTCCTTATTCCATCAGGTATGTTAAGGCTCTTTTAAACGTGTAAATGTAGATATAAACATTTATTTTCAGCATTTGGTGGGTTGCAGCCTTAGAAGAGAGACAGTAAAACCCTCGTAAGAAGATTTCCCTGCAATAAGTTTCAATAGTTTTTACCACGTCTCTAACTGCAATAGAAATTTGACCCTTTTAAGAAGTTTTCCTGGCTGAGAAGTTTAAATTTTTCATACTATAGCAATGTTAGCTTAAATAAAATACTAAAACTTGAATTATGTACTTGACTAAACTGTGATAACACGCAGTTAGAAACTTCTTGCTGATAAAAATTTTTAGTATACCGGATACCTTCATGAATAATTGACCAGTTTTGTTCAAGTTTCTGATGCCCATCACTGCCATAATCATTGTAGAACACATCAAACTTGAATTGGACTACAGTTTTCAGTTGTATTATAGTTGCAGTATCATGCATATTAAATAGTTTGAGTGGTTGGACAGCTACTAGCGCCTGTATCCTAAAAATAAAAACTACAAATATGTTAGTTAACTGTAATGAAACACTGGTTCAGCGGAAATGTCCAGCAACATTTTGTTTACAAAGTACATTGCATTCGTTTTTCCGTGGACATGGTACTAACACGTGATATTTCTAACTCACTAATATTACTAACTAATAATAGACCTCATACTTTCGTGTTGTATTGTTCTCATTGGCATTCCTGTACTTCTCCAGGGTGGCCACCCACCTGGAAAACCTGGAATTATCAGGCCACCTGGAAATATCAGGGAACAGTTTGTTCATCCGAGATTTCAAGGAATTTTCTTACCTTGTTCATTTTGAACTTCTGCAAAAGTCATAGGCAGGAATATACCGTAATGGAGTTTTGAAAACATGATACAGTAGCATTTTTATTCAAAAAATTATAATCCTGTAGAGGTGATCATACTCCATTGTCAAGTTCGTAGTTATTTCTGCTGATTTTTTTGTCAAGTTCACTTGCTGTAGTGTTAGAAAGGATTTGAAATATTTACCTTTATTGGAAAATGTATTGAATAAAATGCCAAAATTTTTTTCATACTTGCAAAAGTCAGGGAAATTTTTGGTTTTCTGTCAGGGAAATCAGGGGAAAATCAAGTAATTTTCTTTGTTGCAATGAGTAGCAACCCTGATATACTGCACTAAGCAAGACTACCTTGAGATAAAAAATGGTAGCTAATACATTGTAAGAAGCACTTCAAATGGTTCACTCAGGGGCGAGGTTTATGGAAACATTGAGAACAGCATACTTGTGCAAACGCACTGCTGGGTGATTGTGTGCATGTGGAAGTGAGTGTGACGTAGACTCTAGTTTGTTAGAAAAGTTCTTACTATTGGGTTCGTACAACAGTCACTAACCTGGACCTCTTAACTACGTCTGTGGACACATCAAGTGCCACTTCGCTGTTCTACTTGGACCACTGGAGTAGCGTACAGGCTTTCCGCCAGCACTACATATGTATCGCACGTGACTGCGCTGCAAAATCCAATCATGCGTGTACTGTATAGTTTTGTTTGTAGCCAATTACTACATGTTGAAGATATGGTGCTGAAAAAGTGTTTTTGTCAATTTTATAGGGCTTTGAAATACTGTAGCATTAAATGCACATGTGCTTTATGTAAGTAACATTTAGGTCATCTGGAATCTGTTGTCTTTTTGTAGTTAAACATACATATTTCAAACAAGCTTCTTATAATTTGTAAAAAAAAAAAATTTCTTTAAACATTCTACCATGCAGTTCCAAGTGCAGTTCGAGTTTTGTGGTAAATCTTTGTAGCTGACAGACATTCAAGACCTAGTTACTCTTCAGAACAGACCACAGCACACTAAGTTGAGGGCTGGTCAAAGAGATGGCCTATCAGCAACTCATTTAATCTACAGTGAAACTCTCTTAGGAAATTTCTCATTTAAGTAGTTTCCTGCTTACCAAATATGTTAAATAATTTTACAACTTATTGCACGTGTATTCAAAAAAAACTTTTAAGACAGTCTGCTGATTAATAATTATTACCGGTATTTATTTCTGTCCCATCACAAACGTCGTAACAGGAATTTACTGTATTTCATAACGTGTGTCCATTTCCTTTTGTGCAACATTGTTATAAATATCTTAACAATTAATATGTTTAAATGGGGACATGGCAGGTTGCGCGGTGCAGGTGAATGGCGACTTGCCGGAGCCACAGCCGCTACTACTGGTGCCTGGGGGCAGCCTGAATGGGTTCGGCTTCAAACTACCGACGCGGCCTGGCGACACAGTCCACTTCAGGCGCGGTGAGCACGTTAGACTGGTCTGCCCTGGCTCCAGAAACTTCCTGGCTTCGTTGGGTGCAGGAGTGCGGGAAGTGATCGCCACCTGCGCCACGGGGACGGTGTTCAGAGTGCACGGCCAGCTGTACGAGTTGGCTCACCTTTCCTGTCAGTGAGTTGCTTTCTTGAGATGCCACACACCAGTTGTCTTGCCTATCGCCATCCTGTCAGGAGCAGGCTTCCAGGGACTATCTCACTGTCGTCTTACCTTGCACACAAGCACCACTTTAGACGAGAAAAAGTACATGAGCTCTAAACATTGTTTGATGTTGTCCCTAAATGTTTTCCATACAAATATAATATTCTTGGTAAATATTCTGTACTTCAAACACAACTGCACCAATTCAAAAGACTCCAAAATATAACATGCATGCAGACTTAACACTGATTAACAATTCGCACAAAACAGAGAAATTTACAACTATAAGGTCCGTAGGGGAAAATGGGCCATGTTTTTTCAATGTGACCAAGTAATTTTACATTTTGTACATGCTTAAATATCATGTTTTATAGTTTAGGTAAAGGTCCATAGTTATATTTAATATAACATGAAATATGTACTAACCAATAAAGCATAGTGAAACTTTCATTCTTTTATATTGCACTAATATAAAAAATTCATATATATTTATAAACTTCGTGGGTCCAGTTACCCCGTGGACATGCGGTAACTGGACCATAAAAGTTTAAAGTTCATTAAGTTAAATGTTGTTGGAATTGGGGCAAGTGGGCCTGAAGGGCTACATTTGAATTTAATTTAAAAAACACTACCTTTTGTTTTAAATAAATATATTAGAAGTTTAAGACAGAGTAAGAGGGCTGTGCTGAGACACTATGAACATACAAAACCCAAATGTCAGGTATTAAAGCAGATATACTGTATTCATAAAAAATCAAGGTCAATGTATATGAAGTCCTACATTAACTAGTGCTTACTAAACCTAACATAATTAACGGATTTAAATGTGTTTGTATAATTATTTAATAAAACTGAATTCTTTTACTCATTTAAGAACTGTCTTGTTCTGGTGTTCTTCCTAGTACTGTATATATTTGTCGAGCCACTGAAACTAATCATGTCGTTAGATCTAGCTGAACTGTTTTTATTGGTTGTGGTGATTTCCGTACTATGTCATTCTTCGGAACAAATGAACTTTCAGCTGTTTCAACAAATTTCATTGTTTTGGGATGTCTTTTCATAAATGTGACATCATAACCACTATTTGTCCATTGATTTACCCTGGCTACATATAGTCGGAAATTAGTTGGGGTTTTACCATACACCTTATCGATACAGTATTCTCCTTACAGTAACATGTCTTTTTTATTTTCCTCCTCTTTCCCACAATAACTTAAAAAATTGTCCTTATTGTCACTGTCTTACAAAGAAATGTGGTCACTTTCTTCACTTGTCTCGTTGTCTATGTCATGTTTTTTTTCTTCATATTATTTTTTTAGTGTTAATCTTCCTCTTCTTTTCCAGTTTCAACTCCTTATTCCTAAATCTTTCTTCGTATTTTTGTTTCTTTCTGACAACAGCTTCCTCTTTTTCTTTCTCTTCCTTTTCTTTTATTTAAATATACTCTCTAGTTATTATTTCACAGTTGGTGACAAGTCTCTTATGCTTTTTCTCTGCCACTTCTGGCTTATTTTCTTTTTTAAGCTCTCCAGTAACAGTTCTTTATAACTCTTGCGAGGGACGCCTGTAGATTTATTTGCTTCTTCCAATGGAATCGAGGCATATTCCGACAAGGCAAGGCATACTCTGTTGAAGTTGTAGCCACTTCCAGTAGAGACGAGGCTGTTTAGATAGCAGCTAATTGTGGTAGGGCTGAAGCTGTTGAAGTAATAGCCACTTCCGGTGGAATCAAAGCTGTTCAGTTGGCAGCTAATCTTGGCAGGGCAGAAGTTGTTGAGATGGTAGCTACTTCAGGCATGGTTGAAGCAGTTGATGCTGATGCCACTACCTGTGGAACTGAGGCTGTGGATGTTGCAGCTACTTCCATCGGCACAGTAGTTGCATTCAAGTGTCTGATATTGCTTTTGTATCGCTGCAGATCAGTTACTTTGAAAACAGTATCAGGGATTGCATCTTTATTCATTCCATTTTTGTCAAAATCATAAATTCCAGTTGTCTTGGATCCATTTACAATATTTTGTGCAGGCAGGTTTTGGGCAAGTTTGGTTATCAGCGAAACAAACTCATGTTTAGGTATTTTTTTTACGTGGGTTTGCTCTTTGCCATTTAAATAGTTCTTTGTCCCAGTTAGTCTTAAGACTTTTGAAGACTGTCACATCAAGGGGCTGTAAAATATGTGTCGTATGGGGTGGAAGTTTCAAAATCGTAACCTGGTTTGCCTAGGCTAATCTGACCAGTGATGTTGAAATATGCATAGTATGTCCATTATAAATTAGTAGTACAGGTCTGTCTTCACCTGTGTTAGGTAAGAAAACATCACGAAACTAATTGTATAAGAGGGTTGTCTCCATCTAGCCTCATGAAGTAACTGGCATTGCAGTTTGAGTCACAGTTTCTTCATTAATCCAATGCTCTGTAACAAATTTGTCCTTAAATACCCAAAGCAGTGGCAGCATTTGTCCTTCAGCTGAACAACATAACAATACTGACATATTTTCTCAGCCAGAACTAGTTTTTTGCTTACTATTTCCCTATTGCCCCAACAATCTTCGTTTTTGGCAAAACAAAGTTTTGTCTCAATTGTACACTTGTTCATGTTTTCCACTTAATGTCAGTTCAGTTATGGTATTGCTTAACACTTCAAAGAAATTGTTAACTACCCATGGTGGTTTGGTGATTGGTCACACATTATATGTTCTATACTTTGTGCTCTTTTCATTGACAAGCGGTGCCTTTTTTTTTTTTTTTAAATAAATGGAACCAGTCTTCTCCGGGCCGCTGATCTTTAAACCTTGCGCTCAATATTATTTGTCTTATATATATATCTGAACCATTTCCAACACTTTGTACATGGACAAATCTAATCCCCTAGCCCATTTACCCCAATTACAAAAAAAACGTTGGGGTAAGTGGCCCACCCCCTTTAGACCTAATACTAGTAGAAACAAAGAACTGATAACATTAGTTTGTGTTTGTATTATGCCTTAAATTTATGGTTAACTAGCAACTACATTAATACTGTTGTACTTACTGTGAGTCTGCAGTATTTTACTGTAACATTGAGTACATCATGTTGTTTTCAAAAAATTCCGTGCCAAAAATGACCAACTAAAAATCAGCAGCCATTACACAGTGAGAAGTTAACTGTTGTTGTTTGCGTAAGAAGTTGTAATCCAGCAGAGCTGCCAACTGCTAAAACATAAATTTCCCTCAGGTTTCTGGGAGAAAAACCCTGGCCCATTTACCCCACGGGTCCAGTTACCTCAAGTCGTCGTAGTTACAATTTTTTTCTTGGTTGTTACCATACATGTACTTCATATGTGTACTTACAATGTATATTTGCCATAAATTAATTTAACAAACTGGTGCAGTAAGTCCTATTTGCTTGTATGTTTGCTGTGCAGAGTACAGCCAGTCCCAACAGCTCGTAGGACAGGAAACACCTGCTACGACAGGGCATCACAGATTGAAATAGGGTTCCACGCTGGCAACAACTTCTATCGTATCCTTGACATCTGCTTCGACGACGAGCTGCTGCGCCCGCTCTATTCTAGGTTTGATCTGGTCGCAGAGATTAGTGGCTACCAGACCAACTTCCCTAGGCCAAGCTGGCTACGGGGCTCGTTCTACCCATACGTGTCGCCCAACACTCAGTACAGCAGGAGCCAGCAGGTGGCAACCCTGGGCCATATCCTAGGTGACCGTAGCCGTGGTGAACACTATATTACCAACACGACCAATTATTTCCTGGCAAGAGGACACCTTGCTGCCAAAGGGAGCTACGTATACGGCTCGCAGCGTAGGGCAACCTTCTTCTACGTCAACTCAGTACCCCAGTGGCAAACCTTCAACTCTGGAAACTGGAACACGATGGAGCACGATGTGCGCTGGTATGCCAGCAGTCGAGGGACGAACCTCGTGGTTTACGCAGGGTCTCATGGCATCACGACACTTTCTGACGTGCTCGGGGTCCAGCGGGAACTCTACCTTTTCTACGAAGATAGCGACAAGCGTGCCATGCCGGTGCCCAAGCTATTGTGGATGTTAGCTTACGACCCCAGCACGAACGCAGGGGTTGTGCTGGTGGGGGTAAACAACCCCTACCTGGAGCCCGTCCCTCACGACTACGTCATCTGTAGCGACGTGAGCCACAGGATATCCTGGCTCACCTGGGACCGTGAGGACATCAGCAAGGGGTACTCGTATGCCTGCACGGTGGAAGAGTTCAAGAGGACTGTGGACACACTTCCAGACTTCACTGTTACACAGTTACTTGTGTGAGCTACTCTGCATGTGATTCCTGGTTTTACTATACCGCATTCCTGTATGAAGTCGTCGGTACAACTTCTACCTATCTCTATAAAACATGTGTAGTCATTTAATATTTAACGAAGTATTTCCTGACATAGATCTCTGTTTGAAAGTTGTTTCTGTTGCTATTGTCCTTGAAAGTTATTTGCAGTGTTGCTGAATCAAACATGTACTAAACATGTCACTCAAAACAAGCGAGTAGAATTATAATTATAATATAAACCCCTTACAAATATATTCAATAAATGTTTGTCTACAGGAGCGTTCCTAGACAGACTGAAATTCTCAAACGTTATTCCACTTTTAAAAAAAGGAGATGAAACTAATCCTGTTAATTACAGACCCATCTCAATTCTGCCAGTGTTTTCAAAAATCCTGGAAAATATAATATATAATCAGTTAACTTGAATTTCTAACTATCAATAAAATCATTTCACCAAATCAGTTTGGCATTCAAAAGAATAAATCCACAGAACAAGCATTATACCATTTCATAAATAAAGCCTTAAACGACTTTGACGATAAAAAATATGTTGCAGAGATCTTCGCTGACTTGTCTAAAGCCTTTGATTGTGTTGACCATTAACTTTTATTTCAAAAGATAGAGGCCCTTGGAATTGGCGGCACTGCAATTATCATGTGTGTGACCTATCTTGCAAACAGAATTCAATATGTCTACCTTTCGCAACGTAATAATAAAAATCATGTAATTGAATACAAGTCTCATCCAAGCACTGTTAGAGTTGGGGTTCCCCCAAGGCTCCATATTGGGACCGGTTATATTTTTAATATTCGTTAATGACCTTTTTGTACATTTAAATGCAGTATCAGTAACTATGTTTGCTGATGTTACTACTGTTTTATTAAGTAACAATAATATTGAAGAACTTCAAAATGATATTGATGCTACACCCAAAATCATGAAGGCATGGTTCAAAAATAATAAACTTATGCTGAACATAAACTAATCCTCCCAAATATATTTCACTTTAAAACACACTTCCTCTGCAAATTATTTCTCAGAAATACCCCACCAATCCCTACACATAGTTAACAACACAAAGCTTGATAGTAAGTTCAGCTGGAGAACACATACTCAGTGGCGGCCGGTCAATGTTTTGAGCTCAGTGCTCTAAATATAGTGTCCTTCCCCCTCCCCCTCTAAATCGCTATATTTTCTTTCCCTACTAATAATCATATTTTTAACTCAAAGGTATAGAACTTTTGCTTTACATATATTGAGAAAGTGCACTGCGTTTCATGGTAAGCAGTAATGTAGCCAATAAAGTGTGTTGTAGTCGGTAATGTATCCATTGTGTCAAAGACTAACAACATAGATTCAACGGCAGTTCATTATTTATGCACAGTATCACGTCACTCACACCCATAACTTACAATAATAATACATAGTAACGTACTATTCACAAAAGTTATTCTAAGTCAGCTACACATCCATGCGACACCGAAAATTACTTTGTTTACAAGTCTGCAATGTACAAACACGTGCGCGACGCGAGCGGCCATCATTGTCAACGCGCTGACGTAACTGTCTCGCGCTTGCACAGTATCTAGCAGGGCTATTCTGCTCATTGCATGGAGCAGGCGCTGATAAAGGCGAGATTCTCGCATCTACGCCTCTGACTAGGACAGGGGGTATGAAAGAGAAGTGATAGCCGTGCGCTAGTCGATGGTAGCCCTGAGCCAGGTTTACACCATAGAAAAGGGCGGCTTACACGAACGCAATTACTTGAGAAAACTCCGTCCGCCTATCAAACTTAGCGCAAAGCAGCCGATCTTTTATAAAGAAAGCTTAGAAGAATAAATTGTGGCACATTACCTGAAATTTATTAAATTAAGTACACAATAACTTCGTAAAAGTTTACTCAGTGCTACAGCACGACAGCACGGCCTTACGCACCGCCACTGCACATACTGAAAAGTTATGCAGCAAGTTAAGCTCATTGTACTTTGAATTTTACTCAATAAAAAAGACATGTTCACTGCAAACTCTTTTTTTTTTTCTAATGTAAACTCTTTACCAACTTATGGCATAATCTTCTGGGGTCTGACTAGTGATAGTTGGCAAACTTTATTTAAAGTATGTACAGAAGAATATAGTATGCATTATTGCTAATATAAAGATACCTTCTTCATGTAAAAAACATTTTAAAAAGTTAAGAATTCTTACCCTACCATCCTTATATATCTACCAGACCATAATTTTTGGATAAACAAATGTCAACTATAAAACAAACCAAGATATTCATTCTTATAATACCAGAAACAAGACACAGATAGATGTTACTACACCTAGAACACAAAAATTCAAATCTAGTCCATATGTTGCTGCTACCAAACTTATAAACAATTTACCCAACACACTACAGAATAGTCTAAATACTTATAAATTGTCACTCTTCAGAAGTCATTTAAAAAATGAATTAGACGAGGCATATTACAATGTTGATGAATATTTTATTAAAAACTTATATGACCTATGAAAAAATTTCCAGGGTGTGTATAGCATAGTTTGTCATGGACATACACAGTAGATTGCTTTATGTAGCATACATAGACAACAATACTCAGGCCAGTACCATTTGTGGGTTTACTGACCACACAACTTGAAATGTAAATGAAATGTATGAGATTGTTCCCTACTAAAAAATTATGTACATATTCTGTCACTGTCGCTATATTTGTAACTCATGTACTTGTTCTGACAACTCATAGCACATTTGTTGTGTGCTACTGGAGGCTGAATGATAAATAAATAAATAATTAGAATGAATGCATTGTTGATTTGGAAGCAAACATAGGCATCTGAGTGTTATTGAATGCACGGTCGTAGAAGTACTAAAAATTGATTAAATTGTCGTTTAAAAGTTGATATTTAGATTGATATATAAGTTGCCAATTTTTCTGAGAATCTTATTCATGTAGATATATTTCTTTTGAATGAAATTGTAAATGTTGTTTATTATGAACTGAAGACATAAAATAATATAAAAATGAGGGGTTTATATGCTTTGAAAATAAAATCTTTTGCTTCATTAAATTGGTAATTTTGTACTTATTTTCCCTTAATGAAATATTTTTTATTTACATTACACTGCGTGAGCTGTGCCAAGTAGGAGGTTTGAACTTCGCCATTTGGACCATAGGTAGGTCTATTCTGTTTCTTAAAGCTATGCATTTTATTTGCACATTGACCTGGGTAAATTTTATGTGTCACAAAGTCACAAGTGACCTATAGCGAAAAAAAAATTAAGACTAGAGGAAAAGTCACTTGGGGGTCTTTGAATTTTTAACATAAACTAAAATGTTTACACTATCAGATTTTAAATTACTATCAAAACCCAATAAAACTTGAACTGAGTACAGTTTAAACCCTCTCACTCTTAATTACCGGTACATAAATAACTATTGCCCCATGAACTTAGAAACACCAATTAATTACTTCATATCTGCATTATTTAGCGTGTTTTAAATTTATCCATTTTTGCACGGAAAGGAGTATAGTATGGTTTTGTACGTTTTGGTAAATGGGCAGGGCTCTGACAATCTTGTCATCGCCTTTGGGTGACCTTAGAAAGAAAATATTTTTTACAACAATTTTTTTCCGAAATTATAATGTGTTTTAAACGGATTTTTTTTGTAAATTTTTACTTTGGTGACATTGAATTCAAGGTCACGGTTGAATCCAAGATGGCGGGCGTGATATAATCCAATGCAGTAGAGTTCTACTGTGTTTGATATAATCGCTGTAACCTTTTGCGTCTCAAAACATACCAAACGGTACATTTGTGTAGTACAGTACAGAACTGCTTTCATTTTTTATTTTTTGTTAACCAGGGAAGCGTTTTTGCTAATAATGAAACATAATTTCATGTTGTAGTAGCTATGTTTATTAGTAGCTATGATTCGCACTTGTTTTTAGAACACCGAATTTTATTTATTCGTGGTTTTGGTCTACTTTCCTTCTCGCATTTTTTAGTGGCACTTTGTAGATAGTCCTCACAATAGTAAAATAAATAAGAGAACGCAATGAAATTGAAGTGGAATCAGTTGAATAGAGTTTTTATCCTCGATTCCGATTCGTGGATTCGATTAAATCTTTTTTTTTATGTATAAGTGATTCAAATCTGTTACAATCAGAGCCGACAAAATATTTTAATTTTTATTTATATTTTAAGCATACTATTACTACACAATTTGTCGTTTCTGTAGTGTTTCCAAACGAAGAACAATAGGTTTGTTTTACTCGCAGTGACCTGGCGTCTCTTTTTGCTCTTTCAGTTCCCGGGGCACTCCTAGGCGTTTTACTTGCCGGAAACAATATGGCGGGGGTCCGTTTTACTCGCAAGGTCAAGCGCCTCCAGGTCAAGTAGGTCATGCTCGCGCCGCTCCACCTCGCGAGGTAGAGTTGTGGGG
>PNEQ01002435.1:30492-53154 GCA_003012365.1 Medauroidea extradentata
ATGTAATTATTTATTTCGTACATGATGATTCTTCATTCTCTTTTATATTCCCGATAACTTCTGCTAGTTCGGCCATCACATCAATAAATGCACGCACGCACTAAAGCGTTTTTCTTCGCCCTTTAAGAGTACAACTCCCTCTGACCTGGGTCAAAATTATTCCAACTCCACCAACTCCAGGGAGACGCGAGAGACGCTGAGTCAAGCGCGAGTAAAACAAACCTAGTATGGCTCCTTTAGACACTACAATGGCTTCTCTTTAAATTGTTCAGTCTCTCTGCAATGAACATCTCTAGAAATGTTTCCGTAACTTGGCGATGCTGGCGCTAGCGGCGAGATATCACGTAACTACGTCCAAGGACGTAACACTTGAAGCGAGTCGCGGCGGGAGTTGATTGTTGATTCATGCGCATGCGCACGAACACGAGTATTGCGTGCCGCTGGTGCGTGCGTGTGGTGTGGTCCAGCGAGACAGCAGCTCCTGCAGCTCAGGTTAGCATCGTTCGTCTGTCCAAGTTGCCTTACGTCGCTATCTTGGGAAGACGGCGAATATTCGTGACGTGGGAGTGGCGGCTTCCACGAGCGAACCGACGCCGGCGCGGCGGGACAGAAATGTTCGCGACGTGACACTCGTCCCGGGCGTGTTTACGCAACACAGAGGTGTGTATGTCCCTGATCTCTGCCGCGGTCGTCAAGCTCACGACTCGCCATGTCCAGAGATCGCCATCAGCCAGACGAGTGAGTATATCACTTAGTTATTTTTATGTTGTGTATACAGGCTCCCTCTTGCTGCGGCCCATCAACGTCCTTTCCTTTAGCTCTAATATGCGTCTGACGCAGTTAACAGATGTCGTCATCGTCATGTTTTTTTTTTTTTTTTTTTTTTTAACAGTTTTCGAAAAGGGGGATAAGTCAAAGGGTCTTTATCCCCCTGCCAGGGCCTAAGACAGGAATTGTACTTGGTGGATGGGTTTTGTTTAAAGTAACACCGATCCCAACCAACCCCGCCCCCCAAATAAAGGGTGGAATCCGGTGGTCCTCTCCCTGGAAAATTTGGAGTGCAAGGTGCAAAAGAGTACTATTTATGCATTTTTTTTATTATGGAAAGAGGGAGGAGGGGGTTCTGGATTGCATGAACCTCGCCAGGGGCGTCATTTAGCGGGGGCAGGGGGGAAAATGCCCCTCATGAATTTAGAATTAAAAGGGTTTAAAAATGTTTTTTTTTTGTGTTTTGTTGTTTAAATAATGAGACAGAAGTTTTGTTATTAAAGTTTATAATTTTACACATAATTAATACAAATTAATAACAAGGTCACTACCGCCAAAAAAATCTCGCCCTCCCCCTCCCGCCAAGAAAAATCTGAGATGACGCCCCTGGACTCCCCCTCCCCTTCACCCTTCTACGTCCCTGCTACATCCCTACCCTCCCATTGCTCCTGTGAGAATTTAAAAAAAAATCAGCTGTCATTATTGTAAACATATATATTTTATGCGGGATTATTAATTTTATTTTATTTTTCAGCCAGATATGCGACAGCGTTTCATATCACATGAGACACATTGAAAATGTATAATCTGCGTTTTCGCAATGGAACTATGGTTTATCCTCCCCCTCCCCACCGCATGTCCACACAATGAAATCAACACAAAATATACATTGCAGTAAAGAAATCACGGACTGGTTGTCATGGGCGGAATTCCTGCATTTTAATTTAGGAGGCAATAAAGAGATACCAATCCAGCCAATAAAAAAGAGGTCCGGAGGTCCTCCCCCGGAAAAAAATTGGAATTCAAGGTCAGGGGCGTCATTGAGTGGATAGGGGTGCAGGCATGGATTTAGAATTTCAAGTATATAAAATATATATTTTTTGTATTTTGTTATACCATACGAGGAGCTCACGAAAACCTTACTCGATCTACTCGGTGCTGTGTGTTGGGCTACAATAACGCATTGTTGGCGCAAAACGGCATACATACGTCGACTTCAAGGAAGCCCCCAACATGCAGTCTCCTTCCTTCTCCCGGGGCAAGAATTGTGATTTGCTTCCCCTCTCCCTCTTTAAACTCCGCTCGTTTTTCCCTTCAGTACAATCAACTCAACAGTAATAAACGTGTCTTGCATACGTTGTTTTACGCCCGCTTAAACAACAGTATAACATTTTAGTAGAAATACATAAAACATGTACTTACTAGCTACTGTTAGCTGTGTTTTTAAGTGTTCATTGTAATTATAAGTACTGTATTTATAACATTATATGGTGTTCAAGGTTAGAAAAAAAACAGAAGAATAAAATCTAGATGTTGAATCTTTTTTTACACTCATTCACATTTCATTTTCAAGAAACAATTTTCTGCACCACCAGCGCCCCCTGTAACCGGGCGCCCGGAGCAGTCTGCCCCCCCCCCCCCCCTAGATCCACCACTGTGTCCAGGTGCATGTTGGGATGGTTTCTTAACAAAGGCCATGGCTGATTCCTCTCCCAGTTACTTTCATTGTACCAAGTTGTGTGTCGATGTCTCTAATGTCCTTGCTGTCGATGAGACGTCTTCCCTTACAGAGGGTTATTACATGTCACTCGTTGTTTTACGACCTTGCTGTAGTTACCACACATATTTCTGTAGCGCAGTAATATGAACGTTATCAAGACTTCCTGTGTGGTCGCACCCCTGACGTTCCCCCTTGTAGGTAACGTGCGAACCTTGCTGTTGGCCCGGCGGATTTCCGATCCCGTCCATTGTAGGGCCACTCTTCGTGTCAGGGCAGATGCCTGCGGGCACGCCATCAGAAGTTTGCTGTAATATTACGCAAACCAAAATATCGCGGATTCAACGCCCTTCATGTTAGAATCCATTGTCGTATGCGCAGTGGCGGATCCAGTATTTGGGGAACCCCGGGGGGGGGGGGGCTGTGCCTTAAAAAGTGTGCATACAGACACCCCAAACCAAAAGCCGGGGGGTCCTATCCCGGGAAAATTTCGATTTTACAAATGCAAAATGGTGCTTTTTGAGGAATGTACACGCAAAAAAAAATTACATAAGTAAGACAAATTTATAATAAATTATGTCTTGAATAGGTAATAGTGCTAGAAAAAAAATTAAATCAGAAATATTAATAAAGAAAATAAATCTGACCTTAAAAAAAGGGGAGGTACATGTGGCCCCCGTCTAAGTTCGCCACTGATATGCATACTCAAACCCCGTCTGTTAGTTCGTTGTCCTTAGTTCAGGGCTGTTCTTTGAGAATGTCACTACACCACTCGACCTCTCGAATCGAACAACAGCGCTCGAAGTGCCACTGTCCCTATTGTACTGTTCGCGCGCTAGTTCTGAGTCTCGGGCGTATTATTTATTTATTTGTATCGCCCAATGGACTCAGATAGTGAGCAAATTGCTCCTGAGTATAGGGCTTGTCATTAATGCATTCAAATGTACAATACAATATGAACACTAGTCTATATATTTTCATTTTTTTTTTCTATTTTATTTCAAGCCTCTTAAATCACACAACAGATGTGCAAGGAGTTGTCAAACTGATAGAGTACATAATTTGTTTACAATAACACACAAAGATGAAGTTGTTTACAAGTAAGATTAAGTATTACAATGCTGAGAAACAGCAATAAATTGAAACCTAGAGGACACACACACACACACACACACACACACACTCCCACACACACACACACACACATATATATATATATATATATATATATATATATATATATATATATATATATATATATATATAAGAAAAAATACCTTGTACATATATACAATTTGCTAATAACTAAACAAGTTATATAACAAAAACATATCATATGAAAAAGTATTTATGGTTCACAATCTTAAGTCCAGGAAAACATAAGTCCACAAATCAGGATAGGTAGACCTGCAGCCTTAAGACGGTTGAACAATTTTCCAGTACTGATTAACTGTTGAGTGTTATTAGTGGTGTTATGGCAATATTGGTATATATCACTTAGTTGGTGTACCAGTAACAATTCAAGAAAGAAAAGAGTCAAACCAAATCTAGATTAACCCACAGATATTATTATTCTATTATATATATTTGTCGACAGAAAAGTTACGTACCTTACAGTAACACAGTAGAAAACGCATCCTAACGTACGAAGTTTCTACGGCTAGCATGTGCGTCATGTTATCGGACTCGTTGTATTGTTCATATCTTAACGGACGATGAACGCATACCCGCCAGGGACTGAGCTGGCGCGCGAACAATGCTAGGCCTACCTATACGTGAAGTATCGGCTCGCTTTGTTGGTAGTATTTGTAAGGAAATAACACAAATCACAACGCTGTGTGGTTTTATACTTTTGTTGCTAATTAAGTTCGTCAGTAGGCCTACACTGAAAATAAAACTTTTTTTTTTTAAATGAAACTTTCCTCGTTAACAAAAGCCCTTACCACATTTTACCAAACCAAAGAATATTTTCTACCTAGTTTGTATTTTAGATTCGCTTGACGCAGTTCGTATCCACGAATTACCTGACGCTCTGTATATCTTCTATTTACAAGCATGTAATTTTTCTTTGCAACTGGCCTGGTATCTTCGTCTGGAAATATTTCCTACTTACTGAACCTATTAGAACTACCTACGTTACACCACTGCTGGGCGATTGTTATTTGCTGGCCCATGAAACGCATAGTAGATAAATCCATCCACTTGCGGACATCTATACAAGATAGGCTGTGTGAGAGAGAGAGAGAGAGAGAGGGAGAGAGAGAGAGGGAGAGAGAGAGAGGGAGAGAGAGAGAGAGAGAGACAGGAGCGGTAAGGCTGCCACTAACCCACGTATGTAATATATTATCGCCTCTACGTGCAAGCCGCTCAGCTGGCGTGCAGTGCTGCACTATTATCCTTCTTCCTTGGGACTTTAAGCTGTGACCACATTATTTTATTCATAGGCAGTGTTGTTGAATGTCTAACACTTGTTCCTATTGTTGTGTTATCGAATCCGATTGTTAATTTTCCAGATACGGCAGCCTGGAAAAGTCAATTTTTTGCCGTTTTGAGCGGCCTGAAAATAGTGTTTCTAATAAACGTGTAAAACTATAGCGACATAGTTTGAAGTGTGTGTTTTCTTTTCGTAGATATACAGATATAATATACGTTGAACAGTTTCGTCAAGAAGAGAATAGACGTTACTCGCTGCAACGCATTTGAAGGGCAGGTAGGTAGGCCCCTTAATACTACAAATATTTCGATCATATTTTGAAAATTAATCGAACTTGACTAAAGCGATGTAGTTTTTTTTGTGTTGTATATTGCCAGTATGATGGGCTAAGCCTGAGTGATATAGAAGTTTATAATAATATGTCAATATCTAACATTGAGCGTGCCAGAGATAGATCTAACATGTTGTGTGAGCTGCTGCTGTGAACAGTTGAAATATTTGTGTAGGTCGACCTGCTGCGACCTTTGTGGCCTCAGTTTATCTATACAGCCATGAAGACTGACTGGCTCTTCAAACACTCGCGCCTGTCATATAGGTTGTTCACAATAAAGTAGGCACTTTTTAATGTTGCCCTGCTTAGAGCTACCACGCATTTAAAATACGTTGCAGTGTGTTCGTAAATATTTTTTTTACGAAGCTTTTCCACACGCACCAATTACGCCAACACACCTTGGACAAAGTCGGAATGTCATTGTTACATGATACCATGTCCTTGTAAAACTCTGTTTCGAAGCTGTAAGATTTGTGGACCGGACGTGTGAGCCGTGATGTAGCGTTGTACGGAGAAAGTATTTTTTCTTGTGTAACTATTAAAAATGTTCCTAATGCGTTTGTCTTCGTAAAGAAGTCACACTTCAAACTGTGCCCCTATGGCTTAAAAAAAAAGCTTCTCAAAAATACTAAAAATGGCTTTTTTTACCTTGCTGTAGCTGAGAAAATGTCGATCGTAAGCGTAAAACTAAGACACATAAATCTACATTGAACATTACCGCAAACTTGCCACCAATAAAACAACAGGGTCATCGCTTGGAGTGCCATTGGAAAACTGTTTCCATGACAACACTGCACGCTAGTTTAGTCCTCCGCGCCTAGAGGCGATGAGGTGTTTGATTGACGTGTAATGTTCGACTTATTGCCTTTCCCCGTCTCCGTGCCTCAGACGTAAAGAGAAAGCTACCGTACACTAACTCTTCCCCTTTCATTGAAATACCCTCATATTGTACAGAATTACTTTGCCGTCAGGTATCGTGAACATTTTATGTTTTCTATTCGAGTTGTACATCTTGTTGCAAGTTCCTAGAATGCAGTATTTTACGCGCGCCGTGTTCTCAGAGAAATGCAACCTGTACAGCAATTGTTATAAACCATCTCGCAATTTTCACGCACGTAATGTTCAGAAATCTTAGGCTCGGTTCTGTAAGTTTGGACACTAATTTTGTTTTCACAAGGAATCACTTCCCGGAGTTTGGGCTATGTGTGTTATATAAATATATATATGTGTGCATATACACACACAAACATACGGTACATATATATGTACCCGCACACATGTTTATATATTTGACCAAATATTTGTGTATATTACACAAACACGCACGCGCACACACACTATATGGTTGATTACTTGTATAATATAAAACGCGGATTGAAATATAAATTTTTTAACAAAAATCAACACCAACTTAAAAATATTTTCTCAGAAAAATGCACTAAAAATAAATAAATAATTATGTCAGTCCTATACTACTTAGAATACAGTCAATTTATTAGGACAATCATATACAATTATTGTTATTTTTGGAGTCGGTGCCAGCCAAGCTTTTAAGAAATTTTATCTTATTTTCTCAAATTAACAAAATATATGTATATTTACATTAATTCAATAACGTAGCAATACCTAATTAAACATATTTAAAAACGAACACATTTGCCTAAAGCAACACCTTAATTACAAATAAACCTACATAAGTCTATTTACAAAAAATATACAAAACAGGGACTTAAAAGTGACACCTCGAAAATCTATCGACAAATGAACACAGATGCTGTGTAAAACAAATATAAATATATTAAGGCGATTTTAAGCGTCAAGAAACCACAGTCGAATACAATAGAAAACTTATAGCTAGGAGCCGGAAAATGTCACGGATTCAGTGACCTTCATGTTAGAATGCGCTGTCCTGTGTACACTCAAGCCACGACCATTAGTCCACTAGCTGCTACTCACTGGAACAACAGACAATGAACGAATAGACGGGGCTTGAATATGTATAGGACAATAGATCATAGCATGCGGGTCGTTGAATCAGCGAAATTTTCCGGCCTCTGCTTATAGCATACAAGCGCATCGAAAATTGAGATATTGGACACAACTGTCAACTGTATCTGTCCTCACGTGTGTCTACGCGTGTTCGAGTAGCTCACTCAAGTTGCTCCCCTCCCATCCCCGCCCGCCATTCTGCTCCGAGCTGTCCAACACCGCGCGGCTTCTGCCTTTGTGTTCATTATAAATACTTAGTTTCAGTCAACGTTACATTTCATTAAATTACATATATACCTACACTACTCCGTTACATGTTTGCTGGCACTGACTTAAAAAATAACAATTATCTTACATTATTGTTCTAATGAATTGATTGTTTTATCTAGTCTAAATATAACGTAATTATTTTCACTTTTTATTGCATTTTTTTTCAGAGTAGATTTTATGAAGTCGGTGTTGATTTTTGCTAAACATTTTTTTATTTCTTGATTTCTACGTATTTCCGGTGCCTGCCTTCCACATCCGTGCTGTTTGTCGTTCAGGAGTGCAAGTCTGTCCAGAACGTTCTAGACCATACTTAGGTAGCCTACTCACGTAGTCTTGGATTGTCATAAACCTACCAGTATCTTAGTCACTATACACTTTCCCATTCGATTTTGAAGAATTCCCTGGCGTATCTTCAAATTCCAACGTCCAAACGCCAATGAAATTAAAATGGAACCCCCTTCAAAATATCCCCTTTCAAACAAAAATAATTTCCAAACAGGTTTTTAAATAATGGGGAAAAAAAAAAAAAAAATGCAACAGAATTGAGAACCTCCTCCTTTTTTTTTTTTTTTTTTTTTTTTAAGTCGGTTAAAAAGAAAGAGAATCCACGGAGATGAACGGGAGCTGCGTCGAAGCTCAGGGATAGTGCGAAAATGAGTCGGAAATCTCTGCGCGGTCCAACAGTGTCTAGTCGCTTATAATAATAGTAATAAATACAGTAATTTAAATTAACTCTGGTTTGTTTGTTCGTCTTCTGTGCATTGCTGCGCCATTCATCTTATTGCGGTGGAATTTTGGTGTGTTGTTATTCATACGCCAGCGAAGGTTTCTGCTGTAAAAATTGATTTGTGAGAGGAGGAAGGGGGAAATACTGGAAAACGGGGCAGAGGGGCAAAATGGAGTACCCAAATGTTTGCACGCCTGTGAACCCGGCTCGTACTTAGAGCCATGGAGGTATTAATTAGTCTATGGAGTGGCATCTGCCGTACATTTCAACGGTAATCGTGTGAAGCCGATCATTTTCGAACAATTTCGAATTGCGCATGCCAGGACGTTATTTTTCATGAGTCGCCATATATTTTTTGCGCAAATTCTCTATTTGAATCGTACACGACAGTTTACAATTGCTTCAGAAATATAAAAAAAAACCGGATTCGCTCTCGCTGTGTGTTTGTACTTTATAAACTTGATGAATTTAAATAAAAGTTTCTTACCTGTACAGAGATAATCCTCCGCAACGATCGAATATGTTTGTAAGGCCAAGAGCTGCACAAACTTTCACCATAATGTGTAGTTAACAAAAACTAAAACATTTTCATTCAGCTCAATGGTATGTTTACATGTTTTTGCCACCACTAGCTCTACCCTTGTCTTTAAACGTCGTCTGTTGGCCGGCTTCAAAGGCTTCCACTCCATATACTAATACCTCCATGGTGTGAACCAGCCTCTGCGCTATATGTGTATGCATGTGAACCAGGCTAGGACCTATTTTACACGTATGCGAACCAAGATTGACGCTATATGTTCGCGTGTGTATCCAGGGGCGTCGTTTAGAAGGGGCAGGGGTGAAATGCCCTCCCCCCTGGATGTAGAATTTTAAGCATATGAAATATATCTTTTGTATTTTGTTGTTTAAAATAATGCTAACCTAAGCGCATAAAGCTGAAGTTTTATTATTATTTTTTTTTGTAATATACACATGCTTAATTAATAAAAAAGATGCTACAAGATCACTGTCGCCGGAAAAAACATCTTGCCCCCTCCCAAAAAACCTGAAATGACGCTTATGTGTGTACCAGACAAGGCAGGCAAGGTCCTATACGTGTACGTGTGAGCCAGGCTCGGTTGTTGTATGCTCGTGTGAAGCAGTCTCAGCGATGTCTGGTTGGCACTCAGAAACACACACGTGACAAGTTGTCTGGCAAGTCGCCAAGCAAGACGGTGAGTGTTCTCGTGGACTTTGAACAGTCGCGGTTGTTATCACGACAAAGACGTGTGTGTGTGATAACCACACATGCAGGTTGCAGTCCTTGTGTGTCACACGAACAACTGCACGTATCTCACACTTGTACTGCCATTGTTCTCTCCTCTGTGCGCCGTAGCGCCTCAATGTATATACTATATAGGGACTGGAACATTTAGCTGACATGTAGGCTAGAATCCACTCTACTATTCAGTGCTGTAGTCTGGGGTGTATACCACCTCGTTGATTCAACCCAGTACAGTATACCTTCTGCTTACCTTCTACTAATATAGTCCAAAGACTGGTGGCTACCTGGTACCAGGAAATGCTCGGGAGTATACCCTGTACCAATTGTGGCCATACTATGCATACTCAAGCCCCGACTATTCGTTCATTGTCTGTTGTTCCACTTAGGGGCGTCATTTAGTAGGGGGGGGGGCAAACGCCTCCTCCCTGGATTTAGAATTTATTTTCATGACATATATTTTTAGTGTTTTGTTTTTAAAATATTGCTAACTTAAGCACATAAAAACTGAAGTTTTATTATTAAAGTTTCTAATTTATACATGCTTAATTAATAAAATATATGCTACAAGGTTACTGTCGCCGAAAAAAAAATCTTGCCCCCCCCCCCTCCTTAGAAAAACCTGAAATGACGCCCCTGGTTCCACTGAGTAGCAGCTAGTGGACAAATAAACGGGGCTTGAGTATGTATAGTACACTGGATTCTAGCCTGCATGACATTGAATTCGCGAAATTTTCCAGTCCGTAATTAACTATAGTTCAACAATGGAACCTCACGTAAGGCGCTTCCTACCTCGCAGTCATGAAGGGATTGTAGACATTATATTATTATAGAGAGGGGAAAAATTGGCGGGTTCACTGTGTGTGTACTCAAACTGTGCTACAGAATAGTTAACTATACAGAAGTGAAATAGCCGGTAGGACAGCAAACTCAGTCACACAAGCCAGCAATATGGCGTAGACGCCTACCGCCAATCAGCGTAAGGTGGCTGCCCTGCTAGCCGGCAGCCAGGCCAATAGGAAACATACAGTAACATGCAGGAACCAAACATACACGGGGCTGGTATCAACAACCTCGGGTAACCAATAAGCAGCCAAGTTCATTCGAGCCGCCACGTCATTTCACCTCTGTATTACTGTCTAGTCTGTGCCTCAACAGTCGCTGCTCGCTGACATCGATATCACATAATAGTTGCTTCTTTCTTATTGGCTCCAGGAGTCAAGGCTCAACTGTGAAAGTGACACCAACTTACAGCTGATTGGATTTTAGCTTGCGCCTACGATAAAACGCAAATTATTCAGGTTCCTATAAATTATATTTAGGGAACCCATGTTTTTGGTGAAAATATTTCTGCACCGGTTAGCTTCAGGGCCTCGTGTGCACATCAGCGCTCAGCTTCAGCTTCAAGTCACGGTAGTGTGTTATTCGCAGTAACCTTGTTATGACTGGTAGGGTCAAATGAGAAACATCTTCACACAAATACACTCTGCCAATAACAAAGAAATATAACTGCAGATGTGAACTAAGGCTTTGAAACAAGTTTGCACAGAAATATTCTCGCGATAATCAGGGATTCCTAATTACATTTGGCGAGCCTCAGTAAATGTCGAAGGTACTGTATGTCACCAAGTTTGTTCATCTCGGTGCGAGCGCGGCCCACAGCGAATTAGGATCTTTTAATGCTTTTACGTAAACGTGGTAGGTATATTCTACTCGGTACAACTGATCAATGATCGGATCTACTCAATCATTCAATTGATGTTAAACGGGGTTTTTCCTAGTGTACTTAAACTTGAAGAGTAATATGTTGGCGGCCTATTTAAAAAAAAATGCAACAAGACCTGCAGCTGTGGTATATTTCAGTCGCTGTTCTGGCAGACCTGTGTTACAAGACCCAGGTTAGAACAGTGCACAATATCCTTTGTTATAGACGCGATGCTATTCCCGAATAGAAAGTAGACTTACTTGTATGTTATTTGTGTCGCAGATTGTGTGCCCAAATGCCGGTGAAACTGACGAATTGGAAGTAAATGGTATGGCATTTATTTGTCTAACGAGAGATTTTAATTAATTATAAGAAAATCATAACATTAATCAAACTTGTAATTTGTCAGGTGGGAATGTCAGTGGTTGTTGAAAATACATTACAAACAAATGGGAAAAATAATGAAATAGAGTAAACATCTATGAGCAATGACAAGAAGTTATATAGCGACATGGATCTATTCGCATTTTTTTATGTATTTGTCGCGTGGCATGTCAAACTAAAGTTCGCAATAAGAACCATTTGTAGTGTCGCATCGCGCCCTTCGCTTTGCGTCCGTCATGCTGTCCAACACGCGTGGTAGTTCCGTTTCTGTATTCGTATCTACTCTCTGGGGCCTGTTTCATAAAACTACAAGTCTGCAAGCTGCGTGTTACAAGTTACAAGTACAATCTTTACAAGTCCCATTTACAAGTGTTTCTGAAAGTAAAACTTCCGACTTAAAATGAAATTTCTTGTTGCAAGCCATTTGTAATTTTTCTTTCTTAATTTATTATATTTTGTGTTCTATGTCTGTGATATTTATTTGTTCCAGCTTGGCTTTGTTAAGAGAAATACTTGAGAGAATGTTCATAATTTAGTAACATAAAACGATAGTTAATTTTCCAAAATGTTCGCAGATGAAGTCTGTAACTAGTGAAATATTATTTCTATTACAGTAATCCCTATCCGATAATTCAGTACCGTTTATAATGTTCTAAATTCTAATATCCTACCCATGCCTCTAAATGTTTCTCAAGATCTAATAAAACCTTCATTGTGTTTATAAAGCAGTGGCTGGTGATATGTGACTATAAGTGAATGCTTTGTGTTACTATCATTATTGTGCAAGTGATAAATATCCAAACTGCTATATTACAACATGTAGGTTAGGAACTGAAGAAAGTGAACTAATTTGTTTTCAAATATAGTTTATACACAATATGAAGTGTTGATTTAATATTCTTATTACTGCACAAGGTATTAAAAAACATGTTAGCACAAGACACGAAAATGCAGTAAATATTTATTTGAATAGCTGTTCTCTCTCAACCTGAAATTATGTGTTATCTATTATCTTCCATATCAATTTCAGTAAATAGAGTAAGTTTCATATAACTTTAATGGTTTTAAAAACATATTATAATATAAATACAACTTCCTCGGCATTAAGTATAAACCCCATCACTCATCTATTCAAATTTGTAAATATTTTTACCTAGGCCGCATGGCTTGTATAAAATATTGCCATATTTACAAGTGTTTGTTCATACAAGTATTTTCGAGAATCACAGTCACCACTCGACTTGTAAAAAAGACTTGTGACCTGTTCAACTGCACTTGTAGCAACCAGTTTCAACGTATAGCTTTATGAAACAGTAAATACTAATTTTTTACCAGTTACAAGTGAATTATCTTGTAACGTGTAGACTTGTAGTTTTATGAAACATGCTCAGGTAACATGCAGGTATTTTGCTCAACACCAGTGATATGTTAGTCGCTGGTGGTGATATCGATAGCCCAGTTAAAAAGGGAAACGATTCAAAATTCCCAGTTTTAAGTAAAATGCACGTAGAAAGTTTTCCGCTTCCCCTAAAAATCTGTTAATTAACATATTTGGTTGGTGTTAATTTGAAGAGATAGTACAGAGGCAACTGTTTAAGGTGTTTAAAATGTTTATAGTCTGCCTTTGCTGAAGTTAACACACTTTAAAATAAGATAAATACAAGTCCTAGCTCTTTACTGGCAATCAGAATAAAGTGCCATGCTATTGTAATAAAGTGAATTTACGTGTTGGTTTTATTTTCAACTGCGTAGAGTGCACTTATGTCTATGTATTGGTGAGTCGAACTAAAAAAATGCAAATTTTTGAGTTGTTTCTTTTTTGAACTGGGCCATCGATATGGCGAGTATGTAGCAGCGCCAGAATGAAGTGGCAGGTGAAACAGGAGACCCTCGAGAAAACCCGCCGACCAACGGCTTCACGCGGCCAAGTCACTACATTCACAAATCAGGGTCGGCCTTGTCGATAGTCGAACCTGTATCGCCTTGGCGGGAGGCTAGTGCCCTAACCACTGTGCCCACCGCGGCGCCATTTATGTAGTTGTAGCCATATTAGTACCTATAGGCCGTTCACTATAAAGTGAACACTACATGAAGTTTTCTTTCAGCTGTTTTGCAGCCATCTTTGATATTTTTAATATGAAAACGTCCACGCAACTAAAACCCAGCGTAATACATATTTTCAACACACTCGAGAGATAACGCATATTGGTACAATAAAGCATATTTTTAATTAATTAAAAGTTGTGCTGAGTGCTCAGTTCATAGTGAACAGCCTATAGTATTGTGGTTTCAGACGTGGTGCAAGATATACCAGGGCCTTTTACTTTTTGTTATTTCTAGGATATCGACTGTATTCCTATTTCGGAATTTTCGTATGTTTGTTGTTACATCCACCTCTGGATTCCGCTTTTCTCTCATGCTTAGTGCTTTTTGTAACTGTAAGTTTCCTGCGGCTCTCTCAACATTCGCTAGCTGTGGCGTACAGTATAACCAACAAAACACTTCAGTTTGTCGTACAACCCCCAGTGCAAACATCATAACATTAAAACATTTGGTGCTGCAAACAAATGCTACAGTTGTTCTACAGGACGTTGTAAAAATTCCGTGTCAATATTCTAGGGAAACAATCCTCACATGTAGAAGAACACGTAGGTGAGATAAATACACAGTTTTTGCGCCACAGTTGGCAATACATGACGTATGGTTGATAGCGCGGGCAGTCTGTGTGTTAGTGGCAACATGTTATGTACTGCTGTAATGACGTCCCGCATCAACGTGATCCTGCCTGTGCTATGCGGGGCGTCATTTGGGGCTACAGGGGGGGGGGGCAAATGCCCTCCCCCCTGGATTTGGAATTTTTGTGTATAAATGTATTTTTTGTATTTTTAAATGTAAATAATGCTAACTTAAGGACATAAACCTGAAGTTTTATTATTAAAGTATCTAATTTATACATGCTTAATTAATAAAAAAGATGCAACAAGGTCACTGTCGTCAGAAAACAAAATCTTGCCCCCCCCTCCTGGAAAAACCTGAAATGACGCCCCTGAGCCGCGATTTTATGGCGAAAAGATTTTTGCAACATTTGGTTTCGATGCGTCATGTGCACTCCTGCAGCTCTGCTACATCGTCTGTGGTTGGATGATTTTACTCTCACTGGACTTGGCAAATTATAGACGTACAGACTCACAATAATCTTATTCTGATTGGTGCAGTCAAATGAGAAACGTGTCTGAACAAAGACACGCTGCCAATAACCTTGAAACAGAACTGCCGATGTGCACGTAAGTCACTGAAACAAAGTGGAGCAAAAATCTTTTCGCGACAAAATCGTGGCCCTAGTTATCAACCATACGTCATGTATTGCCAACTGTGGCGCAGAAACGGTACGTTTTCGGATCCATGTCCACATAACATTTTTTGTTCCTCTACACATGAGGATCCCTCCCCCCCCCCCCCCCAATATTGATACGGGATTTTGCAACATCATGTATATTAATTATTTTCAACGTTTAAAAACATTTTATTTAGAGGGTTGTACGTGTCTTAAGTAACTACCCCCTCCCTTAGATACTAGCCTAGTTAATTTATCGTTTCCTGCCACTTTTTATACTGACAAGGAAACCTAAGTAACAAAGTGATTGATAGTAGTGATTGTACGGAGATAAAAAGTTAAGATTCCACTATACCCCTGATGTACAAATTTTTGGTTTTTAAGCCGCAATATTTGTTGTAGAGCTAAATAAAATATGTGTTCAAGTATAACTAATTTTGTGTAGATGTTCTTTAAATATCTTGCGCTCTATGTTCTTTATGCGTTACATTAAATGTGTATACAGTGAGAAAATAAGTCTACTATTTTTTTAAATTACTGTTTACGAATTGCATTTCACAAGTAATTCACATTTAGCGCAAAATTGTTAAATAACACACACATAAAATTGGTTCTGCCTGAACACTTTTATTCCACGCTGTGAAACAAATATTACGACTTGAAAACTAAGAATTTGTACATCAGGGATGCATCTAAGACAACAGTAAATAATACATTGTAATTATTATTCTAGCCGATTAAGGGGGTTGTCAGAAGTACTCAGTTGATCACAAACCACATATAACAGTGCTGCTACTTGAATCACTGCAGTACTATGATGTTTAGCTAAAGTGAGCCAGATATGTTAATTACGCCACTTGTACAGACAATATTGTCTTGTTTTTTGACTGATATTGTCAGAGGCGAAACGACAGGTAGAGGGGGGCAAAGGTATCCCCCCTGGATTCTTGTAACAGCAATCTACCAGGGGCGTCATTTAAGTTTTTTCTTGGAAGGAGGGGGGGTGTTTTGGGGGACAAGGATTTTTTTTTTGCGACAGTGACCTTGTTGCATTTTTTATTAGCTAGGCATGTGCAAAATTTGAACGTTTAATAATAAAACTTCAGTTTTACGCGCTTACGTTAGTATGATGTAAATAAGAAAATACACAAAAATATTCATACACTTTTAATTCTAAATTCAGGGTTAGGGGAAGGGGCATGCGCCTTTATCCCCCTAAATGACGCCTCTGAATCTACCTGTCTGCATACAACCCGTAAGTGCTGTTTGAACTGACTGAAGTTCGAGTGCAGTGCACGTGTTCGTAAGCTGGCTTATCTGTTGCCGTGCCACAGACAGGCGTAGGTATATTAGCCAGCTGTCTGTAGTCAGAAGACAGCCTTGTGCTTCTGAGAGTATTTATGTGCCGTCCTCTGAGACACTGACAGATAGACAGAGAGAGTAGAGTAGGATGTACTGTGCAGCCAGAGATAGCACACACAGGGACGTTGTGAACGATGCAGGGGCGTCAATTCAGGTTTTTATACGGGGGGGGGGGCAAGATTTTTTATTTCAAATGAAGCAATTATCGCAACGATCTGCTTAACTTATAATAATACTAACAAAGCCATTTTGTCTTTTTTAAAAATTGCTATACATGAAGTAAATTTTCGTCATTTTCGGATTTTAAAAAAAAAAGTGCAAAGGAATTCCATTCTGTGTTTTTAAATCTTTTAGCATAGTGTCCATTATATCTAATTTCAGTGTAAATTATTTCATTTGAGTAAGTCACTTGGCTTTTGTTAAACCTATGTTCCTGTAACTTGCAAATCTTGACTTTGACGTGCCGCTATGGGAAAACTATGAGAGCTAAAAAATGTTTACGAGTGGAAAATGTAGTCACATGTAACGTTTATAAAACTAACACTATGTCAAGAAAATATAATGCTATGGATTTTTGCGACGTTAACTCTGTTAAGGGGGAGTGTTGGACAATTTAATTGTATTGTCAGTTTCTGAGCCATAACATTTATTCAAATTGTTACTATCAGAATTTTATCTTCGACAATGCTTCTTGGTAAACTGCTTAATGTAAATAATAATGTAATCGTTCATTAATATGTCATACAGGATTATTGCAAGATAATTGAGGAGTGCTTGTGGGAAACGATATAAGTGCCATATAGTAAGTTTTTCAGGAAATAAAAAAAAAAAAAACCTGTCTCAAATCATTTTTTAATCCGAATGCTATGTTACATTTACTTACAGGATTGTATGTGTGAAAAGAATTGTTATAGAAAACTTTTAGACAAATGTTGCTTCAAATGGCACTTGTATTTCTCCAGGTCAACAGTTATGGAGCTACACCAAGTGCATTCTACGGACGTTTGTTTGATCTGAACAATGCATTATTGGCACTTATATCACTTCCTACGGTGTTAGCAACAGGACGTATAATTCTTTCAATGGAAAACCTCAAAATATGATTTTCTGGCACTTACATCGTTTCCCACAAACACTCCTCAATTATAGGTTAACTTTCAAGAATTCTGTTGCAATGATTCTGCATGGCAAATTAATGAAATATTCCATTATTATTATTATTATTATTATTATTATTATTATTATTATTATTATTTGTGCGAAGCAGTTTACCAAGAATATATCCTATGCTTTGATGAAGAGAACATTTTGATAATACAATTTGAATAAAAGTAATGGTTCAAAAACTGAAAATACAATAACATTTTCTAACACTACCCCTTAAGTATCGTATTTTTATTAATTAAGTATATGTAAAATTAGACATTTTAGTTATAAAACGTAAGTTTTATGTGTTTATGTACATAAAAAAATTGTATACACTTTTTATTCTAAAATAGGGGGGTTTGGCGTTCGCCACCCTACCTTCTCCCTAAATGACACCCCTGGAACGATGACTAGGAATGGAGAAAATAAAAAAAAGGGGGGGGGGGACAAATGCATATGGGCCTGGGGAACTGTCTCGAATATATTATTATAGACTGTTCACAATAAAGTGAGCACTGCTTACTTTCTTATTTCAGGCATTCTGCTATCATATGTAATATTTTTAACATGAAAACTTCGCTGATACTAAAAACCACTGTAAATGTTTCACCACTATCAAAACTTTGGCTTCAACAGAATACATATTTTAAATCAGTCTGATAAGTGTTGGGGAGTGCTCGTTTTAAAGTGAACAGACTATAGTAGAGAGATAATGGTTTATCGCGGGAAAACGTGACTGTTTATTGGTTTCAACACACGTTCAGCTAATCAGAAGTTATACTTGGAGCTGTTGCCCTATTTGACTGAGCCAATAAGAATATAGATTTTGTAATATTTGATGCCTGTTATTGGTCTGCAGACAGCTATGTTGTATCAGAAGTATATCACCCAATCATACATGTTGTAAGAATCTACAGCGTTTTCAAAGCACAAAAAAAATATTTTCACGATACATATACCATAATCTCTACGTATTATAAAAACAGGTTATCCACTAATAACAAAGTTTATCCTGTTAATCTTGAATTCTGGTGGTTGATTTAGGAATATATCATTTGTAAGTTGGAAAACTAAAGAGCAAAGGAAAAAATATTTGTGAAGGTAAGAAGAGGGGCCACGAAGTCTACGACGCAAAACTGCAGTTTCAGTGTAACTCTAGTTTGTAAGCCACAGAACACACTATAGTTTCACGAGTCATTTCTGATTGGAGGAGAGAACTTGTTAGGATACTGTGTTTGCTTACTGCCTTCTATGTGTTGCATGTATTGTTTCCTGATGAATAAGGCGCTTATAACGAGGTAAAGTAGAAGTTAGCTCACTTAAAAATAACATTTGAATGTATTTAAGAAATCGTCTTTACAGCAATGTCTAAAGATGAGTTTACACAGAAGAACATAGCAGAAACACTGTTAATAACAAAACATCGTAGCAGAAATTTGTTATAAGGTACACAATCTCTTAGTGCTATTAACATTACATAGAAAACTGATGTTACCAACTAAATAATAATTACGAAAAGAATGTTGATGACAAAAACTTTAATATAATTAAAAAATTATTGCTGGTTACATTTATATAAGGCCATTCGAGATAAAGTGAGCACTAGAAATTTAACCTTTGAAAAACATCAATAGCCGTTACTGCGTATAATTCAACATTTACTATAGTTGGCTTACTGCTTGTATGGTTGGTAGCGAAATTACGCAATAAAGTTCCATGTATTTCCCTATTTAAATACAACCATACCGAAGCAAAATCACCCAAAATGGACATTATTGTATTTTATATAATTAACAAACTTCTAAATCAATCGATTCCTACAGACTGCACTATTTATCTTACTCGCGCAAACATCAAGTGAAGTGTCCACAGAGATTAGATGTTTCCCTTCGTTAGCCGTTACACGCGGAAGGATACGAATTGGCTGAAAATATAATTTTATCAGGGTTTTATTGAGCGCTCACTTACACGAACCGCCTATAACAACATTTTGTTATAAACATCCTTTCATCTATCCAGCTTCAGACTGTCTCGGAAAGTTATGTTTAACAATGCTGGTAACTAGGTTTTTAGCAAGTTTTCAGTTTACTTCTGCTGATAGTGACATAAATGTAGAACACAAACGGTACCAAAGTTTTTTTAAAAATATAAATTAAGTTAATTTTATAATGCAGGATATATATTTTTAAAACAAATGTTACCAACAATGTTCATGCAGTTTAATAATATATGTAAACGAACTTAATTGTAAACACGTGTTATTACTTAGCAATGTTTCGCTGATGTACACGAAGTTTATTACTTCAAGTACGAATTGTTACTGTATATATTTAATTTTCACGTACTCCGGTCCAAATATGGCGGCAATGTTTACAAAACTTCCCTACTTCTGTACCCTATCGCCAGACGCCGCCAAATACAACGTGTGAGATGGCTACAAAGTTCGTGACTCTCGTCGCCAGCACCAAAACTCTGAATGGCTAATGTCCGCGCCGCATCGTCTTGCGAAATAGTATTGTGAAGACACGTCACATATTTTACTACGGACACAGAAGAAAAAATTGGCAATAGCAAAAAATCATGACGTCAAATACGTGAGATCATTTAGAAGCATAAACATATAGTGGTCCGCTTATAACGCGAACGTGTCGTCGTATCATGTGAACCAAAATAACGAACAGCTGACAACAGCGGCCATTTTCGAACTACATGCACACACACGCAAGGCCATCGTAAACCACAGGTGTTCGTTATCACACTCGTACACGGTACTACGGTTACGATCGTCACGTACATGTTAGCATCGCAAACCGCGCGTCTGTCCTTCATCCGTCCTTCACTAGCGACGTAGACGTAATGCCAGACAGAGAGACTTACAACTATTGGACAAATTCATAAGGATAAAGTGATAGGTCAGTGACGTAGCCAGGGTTTGTGTTGTGGAAGGGGATGGGTTCAAATGGGAAATTGTATAAAGGAACACCGATCCTAACACTCAAAGCGGGAGGTCCGGGGTCCTCCGGGAAAATTAGGGTTTTAAGGTGCAAAATTGTGCTATTTAAGCAGTTTTAGCATCGAAAAATTTAATATAGGCCTGCCAGTGGTAGTGACATTAATTTTTTTGTACTGAGCATAATAATATGAAATCAGTAAATTGACGGAGATAAGAGGAAGAAAACAGACGCATAAGGCCTGACACAATAAAATACTTTAACATTTCACTTTACGTTTCCGTTACTTTATATATTTTGTCAGTACAAACGTACAGTTAAAGTAACAACAGTTGAAAAACTATTGCAAATCTGTTTTTGAATCGGAAATATTATGATATAAAGTCATCATAAATTTACCATAAAAACATATAACGTAAATATTTCAAAAATGAGATAAATTATAAATACATGATAATTCATTTATTATGATATATTTCAGAGGGAAAGCAGTGTCATCTATAGACGGGAATTTATAACTACTTCTCCATATTATTCGAGTAGTGAGTAGGTACATTTTAGACAACCCTGTTACGTTTTTACTGGATCCCAATGCTGGAGAACAAAACGATATTCAGAGATAAACATTTTTCGTTCTAGCATACATAATCAGCTGGTCCATCTTGACTTTGACTTTACGTTTGCTGGCTCCATTGCGTAGTCGTAAAGTCAAATGTTGAAGTTTCCAATAGTGTAAAGGCCCGGCAGAGGAAATAAGAATAGAGGGGTATAGTAAGACAGAGATATGAAAGGAGACAAGCTGGACACACACACCAGATAAAACAACACAAACAACTAGAGAGATAGAGCGAGTGAGAGAGAGACTACAATGACCTTGGACCACACGTGCGGATAGTTGGACAGCACTCCAGGCCGAGCTAAGAGACATTCAGCCGTCCATTGTTGATTGGTTGCCGTGGCGGTGTTGCCATTATTCACTACATTCCTGTCTCATTTTTTGTTTCCCAATTTTCTACTACTGTCGAGTTTAATACGGCCGTGTTGCCTGCACGAAAGACATGGATTCAGTAGGAATGGAATATGTAGGGATTCCTGATTTTCGGGAAATTTTTTTGCGCAAATTTGTTTCATTGCCTTACGTGCACACCTGCAACTTTGCTTCGTGGTCCCTGATAGAATGTTTTTTAAGGGGCCTGCCTAGATAGGCAGTGTTTGTGTGTGAGGCAGGAGCGGTAAGGCTGACACTAAGCTACGTATGTAATATATTATCGCCTCTCCCTGCAGTGCTTTACTATTATCCTTTTTCCTATGTGACTTTTAACACTTTGGATGCTGACTCATGTTGAATTTTTCCTGCCCTGTGGACACATAATTTTTTTTACTTTTTAGCTTTTTATAGTACGTTATTTAAAATTTATAGATGAAGATAAATTGAAACTGTATACACCACATTCAAGATCGAATCTTTCTCTTTATGTTGAACCCCAAAAAATATACATACCTCGCTTTAATATTTTGTAAAGATTTCATCAAATGTTAATGTTTTTCATTTTATAAATTAAAAAAATTCTTAGAAAACTAATTTTTTTGACTACAATAAAATGTAAAATACCATATTGAATAATTTACGTGTATTGCACATGCAAAATATTCGTAGTGCCATGCAGCCTACTTAATTAGGTAAAATGTGTACAATTTATATTAGACGGTGACCACGTTATTTTATTTGTGACCAGCGCAGTTCAAAGTCTAATGCTTGTTCCTACAGATGTGTTTTTCAAATAATCCGATTGTTAATTTTCCAGATACGGCAGTCAAAAAAAAAAAAAAATCCATTTTGGCCGTTTTGAGGAGCCTGAAAATAATGTTTCTAGCAAATGTGCTGAGTTAAGGTTGTTCAAGTGGGGAAAAAACATAATTTTATACTTGTATAAAATAGTGTTAGTTTTGTACACATTACTTGAGAGTACACATACTTCTAACGGAAAAAAATTAGCTCATATAGTTTTCCCGTAATGGCACTTCAAAGTCAAAATTTGCGTGTTTTTACTTCATACAAAACTTGAAAACCAGATAACATAATAAAATGAAAAAAAATCACATCAAAACCACATGTCCTGGTCTATGGCTTGTAGCATTTAAAACCCGTTACAAAAATATTTATGTGAAATAAAAAATTTCAAAATTTGAAATTTTTTTTGGTACTTTTAGAAATTTATTTTAAACACAAAAATATTTTATAATGGGTTTGTATATGCTTCAAGCCGTCGACGGCGACGTGTA
>PNEQ01002435.1:54154-77512 GCA_003012365.1 Medauroidea extradentata
TACCGAGAGAATGGTGGACCGGCCGTACCGAGAGAACGGTGGACCGGCCATACCGAGAGAACGGTGGACCGGCCGTACCGAGAGAACGGTGGACCGGCCCTACCGAGAGAATGGTGGACCGGCTGTACCGAGAGAACGATGGACCGGCCATGTTGAGAGAACAATGGACTGGCCGTAATGAGAGAATGGTAGACTGGCCATACTGAGAAAATGGTGGACCAGCCATACCGAGAGAATGGTGGCTGTATGGAGAGAACGGTGGACCGGCAGTACCGAGAGAACTGTGGACTGGCCATATCGAGAGAACTGTGGACTGGCTGTACCGAGAGAACAATTGACTGGCTGTACCGAGAGAATGGTAGACTGGCCGTACCGAGAAAACTGTGGACCAGCCGTACCTAGAGAATGGTGGCTGTATGGAGAGAATGGTGAACCGGCCGTACCGATAGAAAGTATGACTTGGCATGTTAAGAGGATGGTAAACATTTTAGCGTGTATTTAACATAAAGATAAATATTTCAAGTATAGTTTTTACTCACATGAAAATGTTTGCAAAGTTACTGCTGTGTGGTAAATTTTACAATTTTCTTCAACTAATTACCACAAAATATATAATTATGACATCTATAGTTTAAAAAATATATAATATATATTTTTTCCCTCCCTGCCATGATACATTAAAAGACACTTTACTTAGAATAACTTTTGTCATACAGATTTATCTTTAAAATTAATACACTGAGAAGTTGGGCTATTTATTTTAGCTTAGATTCGTCATTCAACATATGTGTCTGCAAGGTTAATAGGCAGGGGCCTTAATGTGGAAGTGTAAAGTGCAAAGTAACAGTGAGCAGCTGGGAGCACGGTGACGGAGGTGTCTGTGTGGTATTGTTACACAGCGGTGACTAGCCCATCAGGCCGAGTGCTGCAGGTGATGCGGCTGGGAACAAAGGCCAGCTGCGACCGTCCCGCGCTGGAGCCCCGAGTGGAGGAGCTGTCGCCGGAAAAGAGTGTCACCTGTAATGTGCTCCATGACCCGGGCACTCCTGTCAGGGCAGATGTCATATTCATTCATGGTCTTCATGGCTCCCTTGAGAAGACTTGGAAACAAGGTGGGTGTTGATCTACCAGAGTCTCTGCCCCAAGGCCACCGCTGTATGGCATATTTGCCCGTACTGTTTCCACACTTGCTAACTAGTGTCACCGTAGGATGTGCAGAGCTTCAAGAAAAACTGATTTATCCAAAACTCACTCTAAATTCCTTCATAGTTTATACTTGCGGATAGCAGTTTGAATTAGCTTATGCTTGTTGATTTATATTATTTCATTTATTTGTTTTACATTCTGTAAATCCCATGCAAGACAACATAGCTGTGGTGATATGGAACAAGTCAATTAATTGTGGATACAAGGAAACATATTTACATAAATGACAATATCAATATTGCACTACATACAGTAGGTACCAGTACATAGGCCTATTAAGTACATTTACACAAGTAATTACACACTCCTGTAGGCCTACTTAGTAAGTTTGCAATTTCCATTACATTAGCTTTTATATATTTCATGCAGAAACATTAAAATTGTCTTCAAACCCACATAATAATTTAATGCTATTAAAGCCATAATACGGCAAGTCATCAACAGGTAGACTGGTGATAAATGTGACGAGGCAAGTGATTAGTAAGCAAGTATTACTGCCCTGTTGCCTGCACAAATATAAAAAAAATAGCAGCAGGCTGGCATAACTGTTGAAATAAGAGCGTCTGTACGCTATACATAACTAACTCTTTCTTTTATTACACCACTAAGCAACAAGTCTCAAATGTGACAACCTCACTACACTTGCATTAACCATAATACGGCCAACTTACAACAATAAAACATAAAACACACATCACATTACATAACCTTAATAAATAATACAGACACAACAGAGATAACTTTCTACAAAGCATGTGGCTGCTTTTATTGACCCTCAACAATAAGCCATAAAGTTATTTATGTACATTAGATGTAATGTCACAGGCTTACAACACCCAACCACTAACCGGATAGTTATTTGATCCTGCTGTGGCAAAGCAGTGATGGTCTATATGTACAGAATATTGACCAGGCCTTGCTATTTTGAATCATAGCTCTTACAAATTCTTTTGGAAATGTTATCTCTGCTATAAATTGATACTATAAATAGTTTAGTCTTTATTAGATATTCTACATTATGTTAATTATTTTGTAATTACACTTTGATATTTCACATGCAATGTATGAAAGGTAAGGTAATTTGCTGTGTCCCTGTTGTAATATTTCAAAATGTATCTTCACAAATTTTGAATCAGGAAGAAATTTTTAAAAACTCAGAATGATGAGCTCTTGAGGTTTTGCAGCGGTTCAAACTGATTTTTAGATTTTCACCCCTGAAATGTAACATGTTTTTGCTGTCAAAATAAGCCAAAATGAGGCAAAATATTTTTTTTCCAAACGGTTCATTATTAAAAAAAAATGCTCTGGCAGAATTGTGTAACCTTCTGACTATACACAGTCTCAAATTTTTTCAAAGCATTTCGTTAAAAAATATTTGAGTTATTTGCAATAGTTTGAAATAAATGAAAGATCATGGCCGTAGATGGAGATTGTAACATTAGTACGTCAGAATGTGCTTCCACACGTGAATGTTGAAGAGATGTTGGTGGAAGGTATGATATGACGTGGTACCTGCAAACAGGTCTGTGGGACCCGAGTGTGGTGCGTGCAGTGCCCCTGGAGCGGCGTGGACCACAGACAGGCGGGGGTGCAGGGAGACGTGGCCTGGTGCTAGATGTTCAGGGTGACGAGTCACACCTTGCGAGCCTCATGAACGACCTGAGCCGGCAGAGCGCGGCCCTGCCTGCGGAGGAGAGCAGCTCCTGCGCGTACTCGCCGTGCTGGCCACGTGACTGGCTGCCAGTCGACTGCCCCGGGGTTCGAGTCATCGCTCTGAACTACACCACTGACCCCTTCCTGTGGCGGCCTGTCTGGGTTGCCAAGAGAATCAGGTAACTTGTGACCTCTGCACGTACTAATGTCTGTGTTCCATGATGGTTCCCCAAGACCCGTATTAGTAACATTCACACAACACCAACGATCATCATAACATTTCTGAGCATATTTCAATCTTTGTGGTTAATGTTATGTGACTACCAGATGTTGTCTTTCAGTTTATTAGAATACAGTTTTGTTGAATACAGTAAGCAGACTGAGTATATTTAAGAAGACATGGGACAGCCAGCTAAATCTCACCATTCGCTGTACATCCAAACCAAATTATTGCAAGCGTCTACCTATCTGGTGCGTTTTTGCTTGTTTGATGCAGAGAAGCGAAGGCATGATAACTGTTACGCTAGTACGTGTTTTTAGTGAACTGAAGCTCTTACGTACAATATTGTTAACTGACCTGCAGTGTTTTCGGAAATATGCATCTAAGATAACTGTGGAACTCTCTGTGCATTTTGTAACAAACTCAATAGATTTTGAGATATAACAATGCAAGAAGACATTTTCTGGGTGCATTAGAGGACTTAGAAATAGTGTTTCGAGTGTGAGCAATATTTTGAAAGTACCCAACAAACCTAATTGAAAATGTTTTCTTTCCATAGACCAGTACATTGGGAACATGGTTAGTAATTGTGCAGTTAAAAATGTATATTGTAACACATTTCAACAGTCAGTCAGGCAGGCTTTTTGTGCTGAGAGGTAGGACTACATATGCAGCTTATGGTAACACTCCCTTATCTGTTAGTGCTAAAAAATGAGTTATGTTGCGGACTATCTTCGACAATCACTTCCTTAGTTTTCCTGTATCATTAGTGTGATGATTGAGAGGTCATTCACTCCCAGAAGCTACTATCATTTACTCATTAGCTGCCATCTTTGTGGGTAGTTCTTTGAACTGTGCAAGCACTGATTAATGTAAGTTATAGGTATGTAGTCAACTTTAGTACAATCACAGGAATGTTTGATATCTCCTCGTAGCCACAGAGCGGAGCTTTATTGAATCATCGTAAATGAATTGTGCTGGACTCGAATTGTAGTAGTACTTGTATAATTTAAGAAAAAAATTACAAATTTGTTATAAACAGAATTAATTATAGCAATACAATTACACATATTTCATTCAAATGTACTAACGAATAATTTTTTGTGTACCTGATATCACCAATATTAGATAAGCGTCATGAAATCTTAGGAGGTGCCTTAAGTTTCCTCCTCAACAAATACATGATACCCTTTCATGTTTTTATTTCATATTTAAAAAATAAATCAAAATATTAAATAATTGTACGCATGTTGTTTTCACCGTAATGAGAGGTAAATGAATACTGGGAACATTTATGAAGCCTTTTTTACTTTTTGATTACGCAAGTGCAAATTAACTTTGAATGTAAAATTTTTCAATTGAAGGGCTTATCCATGAACTTATTACATCAACTCATTTATTAAAATTATGAATGTATTAAATTTGTATAAATAATAAGTAGGGAAGTAGATAAATCAGCAAACATTTTCTTTCAAATCATATAAAGAAACATTTCATAAGAATATTTTAAAATAAGAAATTTTAGTTTTGTTATAACTTAGAGAAATTATATACATAAGTGATAGTGTTGTATTCTGTGTATAATTCTAGGGTTATACAACATAAAAAAAAGCCTAGTATTGGTTTAGGTTCGAGAGTAGCACCAGGAGTAAAAATTATTTTATAGTCGACAGTATAGCTTGTATTATGTGCGAATAGTAGTCCGTATGTCTTCTGAAGGCTCTGTTTTAAAATGCTTCCATAAGAATATGTAATTTTTTGTTTTATATACAGGAGTTTGATAGATGAGTGAATCTGTGCATTAACTAACTGTAGTAGGGGTATAGTTGACTACTCTACTTTCTGAAACTATAAGTCTTACGTGAGACAGAATGTATAGAGGTATATTTGTACGTGTTGCTGCAGTGAAGTGTAGCACTCGTGTGGTGTGCAGGTCCGGGATGCTGGAGCGCAGCAGGGAGATGATGGACCACCTGCGCAGTATAGGCGTGGGCAGCAACCCCATCATCTGGGTCGGCCACTCCAAGGGTGGTGTCTTCGTCAAGCAGATTATCATTGATGGTCAGTGTCGTCTGCAGTTTAATGTGTGTATGAGTGCGTGTTATCCTGCCAGGGTCCTCTGTAGCTGTGCTAGTTGAGGCATTAGGCCTTCTTGAAAATTCATGAGGGTAGGGTATGTCAGTCTGAATTTTAAATTTAAAAGTGTCCAAAATTTAGCTCAAATAAAATTTACGCATGTTCGAAATTTCACCTGACGGACTCTATCAACTTCTCACTTGCCCTGAGCTTGAGCAGGGTAAACAGCAGTTAGAAGACGAAAGTTGCCATTTTGGGTGAAAACTTGTAAACAGATGTAACCAAAACCACAACAAAGTGTATTCAAAATATTGCAGAAACATAGCACGAAACAAATATTATATTTAAATATCAATAAAATAACGTGTTTGGAATACATGTATAAAGCAAGACCATGTATTAGTAATGTTACACATGTACTGAATCTGAGTTAATAGTGTACAGTGTTCACTGTAGATTATAATTTGATGCATTGCCTCTTAAAGGCTATTACTATGTTGAGAATGTGATAAATGTTAGTGTCCTAGTTTATGTAACTTATAAAGACATTGTATGCTGTACTTTAGATTAAGTTAAATATTGTAAAATACATGTATGATGTCACTTGTCTGTCATAACTATTCTGTATACAGTTTCCTACACAGAGACACAGCTCTTGGGAACATTTCCAAATAAATAAATAAATAAAATAAATAAAAAAATAAATCTTCTGAACGCAATGTGGCTGACACTTACAAGCGACTAAGGGAACTGTGGGAAAGGCCGCTGGGCTACTAATTACAATTATTAAAAAAATATATGGTTGCACAATTACTTAGAGGTGGCACTTGCAGATAGAAAACACATACACACACATGGACGAACACATTTCTCCGCGGAAGCGCGGTCACAATGTTTCGCCGACTACATCAGCTTACTCATAATTCCAACTTCGATTCCTGTTACACAACCAGAATCGTAAGGGCCGTACCACAGTTGAACAGGGCAGAATTAAGATGCTGAGAACTGGCACACCAGTATATTACCAAATCCAGACAGTCTCCTGACCTCAACCTCAAATAACATACTTGTACTTCAAAATTTCCGCCACACCTAAGTTTGCCCTCTGGCCGCTATGTGCACTGATTACCAACTACCACTGCCGCCGCACTGGACAATAGACTTCAGTGTGTCTCCACTCGTCGCCTGATAAAGTAGATGTAGTCGGCAAAACGTTGTGACCGCGCTTCTGCGGAGAATTGTGTTCGTACATATGTGTGCATGTGTTTTCTATCTGCAAGTAGTACTACCTGTAAGTACTTGTGCAACCCTCTATTTTCTTACAAGTGACTCTGTATCTTGTGACCACTAGTGCTCATAATTGCATCCGAATTCACTATTCCAGTGCTAAAAACTATTGTTACAATATCTGCTCTTACGAGAAGAAAGAGGAAATGGATTATCAGTAGTAAATGTAAAACTTAACTTTTGAATCATTTCTCCTTCGCTTAAGCAGACACGTAGCCTGGTTTTGTTGCTTTCCAGCATTTGAGAGCAGCGACGAGGAAGTGTCGAACCTGTGTCACAACACACGGGGCATCATGTTTTACAGTGTGCCACACCGCGGCTCCTCCTGTGCAGACATCAACTTGCCGCTGCTGCGACAGTCCGTCGAACTCACCGAGGTGCAGCTAGGTGAGTAAGCTTGAGCTTGCTGTAAAAACTCTTCTAGAGCTCAGCTTTCACACAGTGTCAATGGGCTCACTGGGAACTGCACTTTGTTTATTTGTAGAAACAATGTTTGTACTTTAGAACAGTCTATTCTAAACTGTTCACGCTGATTTTACATTTTCCGACTTGCCTGAAACGTTTTTAAAAATTTTGTTGACATATTGCTGCAGTAAATACAGTACAGTATAGCACTTCGTACCCTCCCACGGCAATAGTTTTTCTTGATTTGTTTGTCTGTCGCACATAGAGTGTGTCCTACATACAGTCAAACCAGGAAAAGCAGTAGTTATAGTGGAGCATGGAGCTATTGTAACGTAATTCATGTTTGCAGTGTCGCCTCCGTGAAGGTCACAGCCTTCTACTACAGGAAGCTATGCTCTTAACTATACTGCTTCCTTAAATGGTGAATAGTTGACTACATTACCAGAGGTTGGGAAGGCACACAAATATAAAGGGTTTGAGTAGTTACGAAAAATGATTGGTCAGAGAAGTCATTATCAACAGATGTAGTTAGCTACTGACGAACCTTACAATGGTTGTATGACCGAAATTGGTCGGGTGGTGCTTCCTAATTGGCTGAAGCTGATGGTCAGTAAAGGTCTTCCTCTCTTCTGATTGGCCAGCCATCCAGTCAAAGACTATCTCTTCACTAAAGTGAATGCTCAGGGTTGAGACTGATACCCTGTTGTTGCTAGTTATGTATGTCTTACAGTCTTGTCGGCTCTTAACATCTTTAAGTATACGACCGGTGTCTCAAGCAGACAGGAACAGGAATGTGTGCCCACAGCCTATAATGAGGCACCGTCCCATCAGTCGCCTGGAGTTGATTTTCAAAAGCCATGGTACCAGGAATCAGTCCCATGTCTTCCAGTGTGCAAGTACCGTACAGTGTTTTACTACTGAACTACGTTTCCCCGTCATGTTCACGCTGGAAGGATTCTTTAATATTTTTCTGAGTCCTGTGTTCTGAATTTTCTTCTTTTTTTTAGTGTAAGATATTGACTGCTGTAGTCAAATTATTTTTCCTTGAGTGGTTGCTAGAGAAGTCCTACGATGACCAAGCATTGATTTTTCATGTCGAACTGTTTGGCCTGAGTCTGCCTTTTCGTGTAAGCAGGAGATCTCCTTTGGTCCCATTAGCAACCTTAGAATTAATTACCACATTTCAGTTTAAATTGTAGACCATTCTTTCACATTTTCCATAACTGTGAACATGTTGCACGTAAAGAGAACATTTAACAAACACTACGCAGTGAGTAGTTAGGCCACAATACATATGGTGCCTTCTTCGTAATTAACGTTGTCTCTTAATTGCTGCATGTCAGTTTCGTGAAGGGTTGATACTAATATTTTCAAGCAACTGGAACATGTTTTCCCAGTTTTGAGACACAGACTCAGGTGAGATACATTGTGTAGCAAAATATTTTATTATCGCAGTATTTAGTAACTGGACAGGTGAAGCTACTGTATTGTTAATATCCGAACATTTGAGTTGAAAACATAACGGTGTGACGTGACGATACCAGTGTGGTGGTTGCAGAGTGTCCGGAAGTGTTGTCGCTACATGCCAGGTTCCTGAGTCTCGTCGAGAAGAACCACCTGCAGGTTGAGGTGTTCAGCTTCATAGAGACCATCCAGACGTTCATGTCCTTCCTCTATCTCACTATTGTGACGGTGGAGTCTGCAGGTAAGATGCTCTGCACCTTGTTGTTTGTCTTGTTTCACGCAATGTGCACCTAAGTGTACTGTTTCTGTACAGGTTACTTATGCTTCAGCTGTATTGTACAGTGTTTGAAATCAACATTTTTGATAAAACAATTATGCTTGTCTGCAATATGTTAACCTACAAATATAAAATACAGTATATTGCAGACAATGACACAATGGTACTTTCAATACAGCAAGAATCCTATAAAATAGTTAAATACTGCTTTTTCAAACCGCTGCATCTTTAAAATAAAAAAAGCTAAATATAAGTGAAACTATAGCTTGGTTTGTGTGGTCTCTACCTTCTGTACCTCCTATATCCAAATGTTTAAAAGATGTAGGCCTAGCTATATTCTAGGGAATATTTTTGCAGTTGCACATAATCTGTTATATGTACACCATCTCTTTCTGTTGCGGGTTGTGCTCCCCGAGGAGGCTGGTGGCCGCCAGCTGAGACTGAGCGCAGGAGCGTCATTTTAGGTATTTCTTGGGTCGGGGGGTCAAGACATTTTTCAGCGAGTGACCTTGTTGCATCTTTTTTATTAATTAAACGTGAATAAATTAGAAACTTTAATAATATAACTTCAGTTTTATGTGCTGAAGTTAGCATTACTTAAGTAACAAAATAAAAAATATACATTTTATACACTTGAAATTCTAAATCCAGGGGGACATTTGCCGCCCCCTGCCCCTACCCTTAATGACGCCCCTCACTGAGTGGGAGCCTCGGGGAACGATGATCTAACTAGTGCACATCCCAGCGAGTGAAACCGAGGCGAGCAGCGCATCAGTCGCACAAAGGGGGCGGAGTACCTCACTTTAAAGGGCAGGTTTCTTTGTCACTCACCTGTTAGAAGAGCTTCCGGAGGAGCCGTTGCTTGCGGTCAGAGAGAGGCTTGGGTTCGAAGCAAGCCTCTGCCCTGAGCTGCTGTACCCGTCTAGGGTGTGGTGGCGTGGCCTGGTGCGGTGGTGACTTCAAAGGGCTTAAGACACGTGGGGGCCCTCGGACCATGGGCCGTAAGATCCTGCTAAGGGAATCGCTGCACTTTCAATTGCGCTGCTTTTTGCTGGGAGGTGTCTGCTTGTCACTCACCTGTTCGTGACAGTTTGTGAGTGCCTGATACTGGGATTGACAGAACTCCTCAAAGGAAAGCTGCGGTCCGGGTATTTTCTTGGGAAAGGGAATCAGTCGATGCACTCGTGACAGGGAGCATACATGACGTCGTCGCTCTTGTGCGGCTTTTACTCTAGGATCCTGCACGGCTAGGATATCATCTTGACTGATATAAATTTTGAAGACCTCAGGAGTTGCACTCATTGAAAGGAAAGAGTTTACTTTTGATTCACACGTGTATTGGACAAAAATATTACAGCTATACATTAATTGATTTACAATAATTCGACACAGTATTCACACTGAAACTATGCTAGCATTGGTCCATAACTCTCGGATGCTGTATGATAAATAACGTGCAACTTTTAACTTGTGAGCCTCTACACACGTGGTTTACTCAACACTGACCAAAGATTACTGGGTACCGCAATTTTCGGGGTACTTTGCTTGGTAGCAGCTAGTACGGGCATTAATATAGGGTGTGTTTCCGTATACAAATGTGTGGCGCGGGAGATGTGCGACAGCGCCACCTACGTCCCAGTCTCCTGGCACGGCCCTAAAGTATAAGGGCTTAGGGTGAGCGAAGGATTGAGGGTTCCCCTTCGCAAGAAGTCGCCTCGAAGGGTTGAGTGTCTCCCTTTCACAAGAAGCCAGCCTCAGGGTAGGACTGTGCGTGAGTGTGCTGAGTGTCGGCAGCTCGGGGGAGCTGCCAGCGTACTCTGATTATTCTGGGCTAGATGCACCCTTTTTATACCTGGAGTTAGGGCAGGGGTAGGCAACCTGGAAGCTCTGGTGATCTACTAGTAAGCTCTCGCTAATTCAAATGATCTACTGTTCCCTTGTAATGTATATCTCACTTTCATACAAGATACATTCTGTTTTTGTTTTATTTCTAACGATTGTAAATAGCCTACTTATTTTTTATAGTTACATAAATATATAATTAAAAAATAACTGATTGAAAATCGGTCTGTTGGTTTAAGATGAAACAATGGAAATTTCAGGTAACACTGATAAGTCTCTCCTCTTAGTGCGAAACTTGGCAGGAACTTTCTTTGATAATGGCCGTGATGTTTGGAGAGTAGTTAGTTACGCAGAGTCGAATGCATGATTCCAAATGTTCATCAGTTAGCCTTGTTCAGTATTTATTTATTATGAAGTTCATGTTTGAAAATGAAGACTCGCATAGGTATGTTGAAGCAAGCAAGGCTCTAATTCGAAGTGCAACATCAGTCAGCGCTGGATATTTCTCTTGAGGAATGACTTGCCAACATGTATTTGGTTCTGCAACACTTTTCACACTCAAGTCATTTCTCAAAGAAATGATTTCAAGTTCCGCAGCTGTTCTATTTGTGTTGAACGTCGTCTCCATGGTCGAGGTCAAATCCTCAATATTCAGGTTGGCCCATGGAATAGACACAAACTGACATATCACAGAAATTTTCTTGAAATCTGAAAATCTACAATTCCAGTGAGTGAGCTCCAGTGAGTGAGCATTTGAACATTTGACGATGTAGCGCAGGAGTCCGTGAGCGTTTTTACGCATGTCCGCCATTGGTTCAGAGTCCGCAAGGTCACGTTTATTAAACAATGACCCGATCGAAATAGTTTCAGAGATGTACATGACTTAGAAATCCAGCCTCTCCTCAGTTGAATCCGCGAAATTTCCGGGGCTCTAATGATAATTATTGAATGTTGAAAATGTCACTTTGAATATACACAAATACAGCATAATATACAGATACGAGAGAAATAACTAAATAATAATATATTTTGATTTGGAGATGAACAAGATAAACAGACTAACACAAATATTCTTCTACTGGGGGAGACTTCTAAAATACACAAAAATTATACAAAGGCATCACTACATAAAAATTACACACACCTGCCAGAATTACACACATTTTGGCAACGCTGACCAATAAAATTTTACAAACAAAAACAACTCGTGAATAATACATGTTGTTTTTCCGTTCTTCGTTTTAATCAATGCAGGTTGGCCAATATATTTTCACTCGCAAAAATTTTCTAAGTACGTTGCATATAAAAAAATATCTTGTTATGCAAGTAATTTTATTACTTCCTAGATACAATTAGTAAACTTCGCATTATATAGATTTTTTACTAGCATAATTTCTTAATGTTAGCACGCATAGCAAACGATTTAATGTAGCCGCATGTCTGTGACATTTTTTAACATTGCTGAGGATCAAGATGGCTGCGCTTTTGAACTGAGTTCCGTGTTTGTTTATTGTTTGGAGGAACGTAACAAAGATTGTTACATAAAATAACTCAAAAGTTTTATTATACGGACAGCAACTGCTTCATACTCATTGCGTTTTATGGATGATTTGTATCTTTCGTGAACAATGTGTTTTTCAACTGTTAACTAACTGAGGTTTGGCCTATTCTAGGGTGCTATTTCTTTTGAGCCTTGCGGTGTTTCGTAATGGGTCGAAAAATTCATAGATTTTCAAAAACGCTCACGATCTACTGAATGTATTGTCGTGATCTACCTGTCGATCGCGATCGACACGTTGCCGATCCCTGAGTTAGGGGGTCTGGGTAGAAGGAAGTTCTGTTAGGTGGGTGGTAGGATGGCGGAGCAGAGGCATGACTGTCTGCTGTAGGCAGATGTGCCAACCTAAGACCCATGCATTTCTCCATAAAAATACAAACACGTGGTACTAAGGCGCAAAAATACCGTCAGGTCTACTTTAAAATGATATGCAGTTAAAAACATGAAATTAAATATAAATACAATAAATTAAATATAAATACAATCACAAGCACAACTGTTTTCAGTATTCACTTGGTTATTTACATTCAGCAGGTAAAAAAAACCTATCCAATAAAAATCACCCTTGCTGCGTGCCTCGTGGTTTTACAATGTTTTTGCACTGGAGAAAGTCTTTGTTGTTGCTGTGCACATGAAAAGAAAACACTGCAATATTATTACAACCTTTCCATCTCGTTTGAGAATATTTACATACAATCGGCATCGTGAGTTAAGGTAAAAAATCAGTTAAGTGGTTGGACAGACCTGAGGTATCATTATTTCACGTGTTTAGGCCTAACCTCAAAGGGACAAGCTTGTTGGGCAAGCGTCTAAGAATTACGTCAAACTGAAACAAAAAAGATACAATTTTCCGGGTTAAACTTTTAAATTCAAAGTTCCAATCCAAGCCTATAGATGTTTGTAAAAGGTGTAGCTATCAAGTGCTGAACAGTTTGGTTGCAGCTACTTTCGGGGAGAAAGGAGGGGGTAGGGGAAGGGGAATTTCTATAAATTTATTGCAATTTGACACTTTGGGCATGACTGTACAATTTCCCCTACAAAACTACATACCCCTATCTAAATAAACCAATGACATTCTGAAATGATGTAAATGTGAAAAAATTAACGGTTGGACATTAATTGCTCCCTTAGATTTTTTTAAGGGGAGGGGGGCACCACCCTCAATCCTCTGTTGGTACGACACTGACGACTTATGGTATGTGTGAGTGTGTGTGTACAATGTAACGTGTATGTGTTGCAGATGCTGGCATCGGGGACATGCTGGGAATACCTCTGGACCACAGAAACATCTGCAAGCCATCTAGCAGGTGTGGCACCTCTTGTCTTATTGCAAGCATGTAACTAACATATGTATGTGTTTTCCTGGTCAAGTTGAGATGTGGCGAGTTCAACCTAAACTACATACAACAATTAAACTGTAGAACAAACAACAAAATACTATGTTTCGCATAAGTGGGACAACTTGTTGAGCGCTAAGGTTTTGCGTATGTCCAAACCTTAAATAAAGAATTTATAAATTGAAGTATCTCGGCCATGAAAGTCTATGGGTCTAGAGTCACAAGGTTCACACACTTAGTCAGGGTTCCCACAGAAATATTAAAATGAATTTCCCTGACTTTCCCTGACCAATCATTAAAAATTTCCCTGACCATAATTAATATGATTATAACAACACGCCTATACAACACATTTTTTTTTTGCAGCTTCCACCATCCCCATAGCTGCCCATCACTCTCCTTTTAAGCAAAAAATATTTTATACAACAATTTAAATCAGTAACATTGAACTAAATACATATAAACTAAGTTGCAAATGCCATATTTGACTATCTGAAAACTTACACTTAGTAATAATAATAATAACAAAACACCAAAAATACAAATAAAAAGAGCAGAAAAACTAACTCGTAAAAGAGGAAAAGTGGCCTTCACAACAGAAAAAAGTGCAAGCTGTGAAAAGAGCAGTTTAATATCATACTCAGAACATTTTCACTGACTTTCTGCTCTCTTAGAGAAATTTTTCCTGACTCACAGGGTTTCAAAACATGTTTCCCTGACCAAATTAACTTTCCCTGACTTTCACTGACTTTCCCTGACTTTCCAGGTCTGTGGGAACCCTGTTAGTGGTTTAATTAATTAGTAAAACATTTAGACTGACATGCACAAGTACCTACTTACAGAGTTGTTATGATCTTTGAAAGAACTGTGCAATGGGAGTGCACGACTGGACGGCTACAGATCTTTAGTTTTCTTTGACAGACATACTCCATTGCGATATAGATGACTGTCAAAGAAAACTAATGACTAAGAAACTAAATCCCATTACAGAGTTGTGCTTGCAGGTTAGAAAACAGAAAGTACAGATGGACAGTACATTTTTTCTGTTCTGATCCGACATCCACCACGTCTCATTATACGATAAATTCCTTTCAAATTTCTCGCAACACCCTAGTTCGCAGCTAGGTGTCAGTCACCACTTACCGCCAAACATACTGCAGTGAGTCATCGATGTCTGCTCCAGGACAGCCAGCCAAACATCGCTATGGTACAACCACGTGGAAATGTGTCGTCTATCTGTATTTTATGTTTTCTGACCTGCAAAACAACTCTGTAAGTACTTGTGTATTTTTCTCTCCACTTATTTAGTAATTAGTAGCCTAGATGCCATTTCCCGCATTTGTCTTTCTGTTTTTGACTTGGTGGTTTATAATTAAGGAGTTTGGCAGCAGTTGGCTGTAGAGACGAGCGCTGCATGACTAACGTGGCTGACTTGTGCTGCAGGCAATGTATCCTCTACCGCAAGCTGGCCGAGCTGATAAACAGAACTGTGTGATTGGACTGCGTTATGTTCATACTGCGCTGATCAGCTGAGATGCCTCGTCCATGAGCGTGCCTTCACAAGACGTGCAGCAGTGTTCTGCCTCGTTGTAGGGTTACGCAACACAAGTAATTAAGGTTAACTAATTTACTTTGAACTATAGGGAGAGACAAAGGCCGCTAGGCAACTAATTACATATTCAAATTAGAGAAACACAAGCACTCACATGGTACCGTGGGGCTTTATAAAGACACACAACAGAAGGACGACATATTTTGTGTGGCAGCGCGTTTCGCGATGTTTCACCACAAAAGTAGCTTCCTCTGGCGAAGAGTAGACAGGTTCACCTTTGTGACGAAACGTTGCGAAACGCGCTTCCTCACAAAATATGTTGTCCTTCTGTTATGTGTCACTATCAAGCCCCACGGTACCATGTGAGTACTTGTGTTTCCCTAATTTGAATACGTAATTAATTTACTTTGAAGTTTAATGAACGTTAAAATTTAAAGCTGCTTTATTGGTCTGTTAGCATGGTTAACACTCTTAATGGTAGTTATTACTGTAGAAATACATTAGACTTTTAAGTCTTTAGAGTGACCAAGTGACAAGGTATTCAGTGATAAGCTGAAATACATATGTAGTGGGAAACTGTGATACTGTCTGAAGGAACAGACTATTGATTAACTGTGGTTCTAAGCTCTAATAGCCTTACTTTGGAAATAGTATACAGTAGAACCCCGATTTAACGAAATGCCATGGGACCCGAAAATGTTTACTCTAAATCGACGTTTCGTTAAATTTGACTTCAGTCCCCCCCCCCTTCCCAAAAGTTATATCCTGTGGCATGTTTTGTCGGAATTAAAGGTAATTTTAAAAAAGCATATTGGTTAAAAACAATAATAAAATGCATTTACCGCAATAGGTAAGCCACAGCTGTAAAAAGAAAAAAAAAAATCGGCAAAAAAACTTCCAGTGGAACGCTTGGCGAACGTGCGCATGGTGAGTTAGGCCATCCTTGCGTGCGCCATCAACACGCGAGAAGTGATGACTAACACCGCCAAGCCGTCAATATTTCCGTCTCTCTCCGGCCTGCTCCACAGACAAAAGTAAGGAAAATCCCATGAAAAATAGTAAAAATTTTTTTAATGAAAACTGAATTAAAAGTTTGCGAGACAACGGTAAAATAATAAATAATTAAATATGTGCAGTGGCGGCTACCATTGTAGCTTGTATGCAGCCATGCTCATGAAACAAACTCGTGTTGGTCTGCTCGCTAAAAATGCTTTACACTCGAGTGTTCTTTTAACATAGGAGAAACAAATTATTTACGTTTACAGTGATAAGTTCGTTGTAAAAAGTCTGCATGAATAATATTACGTATTTTTTTTATAAACACTCTTGTTTTATCACGGGATGCGAGTGTAAATAATCACGCTGCGCACCACTGCATTCTATCGGTAAAGGAATTAATCCATAGAGGATGCGGCACTGCAGCACATTCTAATGGCAACGCGAAGCACTATCTGTGAATTAGTTCTTGTGCTGTCCACCGCTGCGCTGTGGAGACAGTGTAACTAGATGCTCGTTCACTCGCCAGCCGCTGGGATGAGGATCTAGGCACGTGCTTGTTATGCAACACAGCATCGCTTGCTCGGCCGTGCCCGCATGTGCGTATCTCAAAATCACTCCCGCGGCCAAAGTTTTCAACGAATTTTAAAAAATTTCTTTTTGTTTCTCGACGGATGGTTTAAGTTTTTCTATAGAGAAATAAGTATATACGGTGGTCGGTGCTAGTATTTTTAAAGGAATTAACTTATAACTAACAATAAATTTTATCAAAGTCAGTTAGTTATTTAATACATTTTTTTGTTATTTTTTTAAGGTTCCTAAAAATCCTTTCGTTATATCGCTGTTTTCGTTATTCCCGTGTTCGTTAAATGGGGGCTCTACTCGTTAAATCGGGGCTCTACTGTACCTTTCCCAAGATGTCTACTACATTTATAAAACAGGAACAATATTATTGTGTTTTAACACGGCCATAGTAGTATTTCTGTAAACTTATATGTGAAACATGAATGCTTAGGCTTAGTTGTGTTTGATGACTTGCACATTTTAACTTTGTAGTGATAGTATAGTTGAGTAAGTTCGGAACAGTAATACGCATACATAAAACCCACTTAACTACACCAGGTGTGGCATTAGAAAGTCTTTAACATTACAAAATTCACGTATGCTGACTAGGAAACAGTTCTTAATCTTAACTTAACTCTAACCTGTAATGTAGATTTAATAATTTGTAAAACAAACAAAACTATGTACAGTGAAATGCTCAAAATAGAACAATTGTGAGGATTTACAAAGAAAAAGTATATATTTACTATGAAGATGAATTTTATATTTTTACACAACTTAATGAACTAACTGTCTGCAGTTGTAGTGCCTTTCCTGTAAGGATAAATGTACTTATAGTGAAATATAATTTTGAGAGTTTTGTAGTGTAGGGAATGAAATGTTGCAAATTTTGCTACATAATATTTTTTACGTGCCATTGTGTCATTAAAATTATATTTTTATGTGCCTTCTAAACTGTGTAACTACGAATTATAACTTTTGGTACGTGCTGTAATTTTATTTTCAACCAATGGGCCTTATTATTATTATTATTATTCTCCAACATTTAAATTTAATGTTGGCACTTTTGACACTGGGTATCTAAGACCTGAAAATAGCTTCTGTCTGTGCTCTTTCAGGTACACAGGTCTTCTTATACTTTGTGCATATTTCAGAACGGCTGTCTATTTAGCCGGGCAGGCTACTTTCATTGTGTATCTTGACATACGTAACTGTACCTCTATTGGACAAGCAGGCAGACCTTAAAACAAGCCCAACAACTCAGCAGAAAATTTAGAATGCACTGAAAAGGGTAGGAGATGCACAGTAATTTTTTTGGATTGAGTCTCGCAACAGTGCGGCCACCTGTAAATAAAGTTTTCGAATCTGTATAACACATAAAAAGTTTGCATTTTCAGTGTACATTTGATCGAGAAATTTTTAGAAATTGTAAAATACTGACCAAATTTTGAACATGTTGTCATTTGCCCATTGGAATTCCTGCCCTTCCCCTCTCACTGCTGTAAATACACCCCGGCTGCAGCCAACTAACCTACAAATGTGACCTTTCTGACACCATGTTCCCAAGTAACATCCAACATTCCACGTGAACCTTGTTTTATGTACAGCAGTGTACACAATTGCACCATAACACTCAAGTATTGATCTGTGATAAAAATTGTGTGCTTCCATTCTTTTTAAGTCATGTAACTTGTTGCTTGTTGATTTGTACAGTGAGATGTTCTTGAATTGTGCTTCAGTGTGCATGGCTGTATTTTATGCAATAAAGATGTTTATAAGAGTTCATACTAGTGTAGTCTGTTCCACTGACAGACCTAACTTAACCTAACCTTAGAATGGACAGACTGGTCGGTAGGAGGAAAAAAGGGGAAGAGGAAGTCTGTACTTAGTTAAAACCTTGCTCATAGTTCAAGTACAGACACAAATATGGTCAGTGAAAGGTTGCGAGGGTAGTGTTCTTCAAGATATGACGCCCAAACTGTTTCAAACTGTTGATCTTCCAAAATGGTACTGCAAAGTAAAGTGTTATAAAACTGCAACAGATGCATCAAACAGTACAGTACTACTGTACATACAGTAGGTAAATCAATACTAAATGCATTGATTAAATGTTGCAAGTTTCTCAAAGCCAACATGCCAGCAAACAAGACAACAGTTTTTGGCAAACTTTTTGGGAGAAAAATGTTTCGAGAGAAGTGCATTTCTGGGGTATAATCTCAGATGCAAAAATTTTGTACATTTGATTGTGATTCTGAGATTACTCTAAAACAAAAATATCATTCTGACAAAATGTTTTCTCATAAAGTTGGAAAAAATCTGTATGTACGATTGCATTTTTACTTTCTTATATTGGCCTTCAAAGTGCCAGAACGCTATATTCACTGGATGTTTTTAGCATAACTGTATTTATCTCACTATTAGGGATGAGCCGATTCGATTACCGATTAACTTTAATCGTACAATTATCAGTTTTCCGTAGTTAATTGTTATCTGCGATTATTTTAAATGATTAACCGATCCGACAAGAAAAAAAAATTGAGCAATGACCTATAATTTACGCTAGCACTAATGTTTTAATGTTATCGTCCAGGAAAAAAAAACATAACAGTGAATATGGAACGGAACTATCTTAATACGAAAGTAACTCCACGTTTTTCTCATAAAATAATATTTATAACATATTACACTCGCTTTTCATTTCTTGAAGCAACTTCTCAAAGCCACATGCGTTTGGTAAACGTATTTATGAGTACGATTTTTTGGGAGATTTATTTTTCACATTCCATCAGATTTTAACATTTGTTTTAACGAACATTTGAAAATTACTTTGTGTAACTTTTCACATAACCGTTCCCCGCCCGTATTTCGCCATTACTTCACATCAAATATGGCGGACAAACAAGCTACAAGCACTTGTTTGTTGAGTGCCATGACGTCACACGCGCACCTTTAAAGTGTTTGGTGCACAGTGAGTGCAAGTTCAGTGCAGCCGACGAGATACCATGTCACGGCCGAGTAAAACAAACAACTTGAGAAACGAGTCAAAATATGAGAGCTTGTTTCCTGTTTTAAAAACTGTTGCTATGCGTTTCTTACGTGTACCTTCAAGCTCGGTTGCATCAGAGCGATTGTTTTCTTCAGCTGGACTTGTCAGCGAAAAAAAAAAGATGCAACTTGAAATCACATAAAGTTAATCAACTTGTTTTTCTGCATAAAAATCTAAAAGCAGTTGACTAAAAATATTGAGATAAGTTCTAACTTAAGTTGCAACTTTTCACATGTTTATTTTAAAGAAAGTAGGGCCTATGGGATAAAAAAATTCAATAGCATTTAAGTTATTGTATTGTTTCCTTATAATTATTATAAGATAAATAAGTTACGTGTACGTCTTTATCTGTTATCACATTTAATATTGTTTTTTTTAATTTGTGTGTATAATATAGGGCTACTAAAAATAGGTAATTTGTCATATAAATCAATATTATTAATCGGTTAAGAACATAATCGGTTTTTCCATATCGGCTCATCCCTACTCACTATTATAATCAGTTGTGGGTATCACTATTCATTTTTAGATGTTATTTTAGTAACATGTTGCTTATGCGTATAATAGTACTTACCAGCATATGAGTGTTGTAGTGTTGTACAAATTTTTAAGAATTGACTTCATTTGCTGTAGTTTCAAGGCAGTCTTCTTCAAGATCATTGTAATACACACCAAGGATATGTTCCTAAACATAAACTGTAGTCTATATAATGTGGTTAGGTTACTGCTTACATAGATATTAAGATTGAAATTATAAGCAACACTGTGTCAAAATTATGGTCATTAGTCTAACAAATAGTTACTATCTTATAGACAGATAGTGAAAGTATTAGATATTCTTTATGGGAAAATATAAGAGCCATTTAATGGTAGTCTCATACATTAACATAAAAATGTTACTGCGTTGTACAAAGTTCAAAATATTACAAAATATTAAGTTTGAGGACTGAAATTCATAGAACATAATGCCCTGAAATTATTGTAAATTGGTAAATTTCTGAAATAACCATGTAAAGGAATAGAGTCCAAACGAGTATTTTTCTGAATCTAAATCACTTCCTTCACCAAAAGTGTGAAAGAAATATGATACTCATAATTTCTGGACTTAAGGTGGCGAAACAATGACAATAACTGGGAGTACAAGATTAGAAAACTATGTATATTTGTGCGAAAGCAACAGAGGTACATTGTGGAAAGGAATAAATATGCTGGAGGCAAAGTAATGTTGAAAGGAATGAGGTAGGCAGACGAGGTGAAACACAGCATCTGACGATGATACTGCTACCTGCAGTACTTATGTATCAGCAGCACTAGTCGCTGGTAGAGGAATGAATGCCTGCAACACATGTCAATACTTTCACTTACTATGATAGTTTATAGTTTACCTAAGATGTTTTGTGTTTACATTCACTGCAGCAGGTGCAGTTCAATAAATACAACACAGCCTCGATTTTATGAATGCTGACTTTATAATTCAATTTTATGAAGTGATTCTTGTATACTGTAAAAGTTTCCTTAAAAAAATTAAATATAACCTTATACTCATTAGTTATTTCACATTTCAAACGAGGAACTGAAGTCACTCACCGATTGGCAGGCTTGCAGATGCACAAGTGGTCCTGAGGTATCTGGTAGAACTCTCCCACGCCAGGGTCTGAAACACACCCGTACAAATAGCTTCAAGGCACATTCTCAGAGCAGAGCCAGCGGAACACAGCTCAGCACCTCCTGCTGGGGCAACTCACCGGCAGACGACTGAGGCACAAAGTTGAACTGCATGTGTAGGCGTGAGACGAGCGTGGACTGGGTTTCCGTGAAGCTGACCACCTCTAGAGGCACCTCGCGCAGCAGCTGCAGGAACTGGTTGTGTAGCGACAGCAGCCCGGGAGAGTCTACGTCAAGAGGCACCGTCAGTAATTACGCACCATGACCATGTACACAGCTACGTAAGGTGGCCTCTTATATAACATTCAAGTAATCCTTCGTGCGTGGGCCGTGAAACATTAACAATTGATCCACATTACTCCAGCGTAGCTCTTAAGACAGCCAGCCGGCACACATATTGTGATATCACCTCAATGCCTTAAGTTGTAAATGTGTCCACAGTGTTCCCGCTGTAACGTTCTTACTTGAGTAACGCTGCAGTGTTGCCAAGACAGCACTGACAATGTAACAAGAATTTTCCCTATGTACCCTACGCAGGATTACAAAGATGCATACCAAACCATTCCCCCTTTTATCAAAAGCCAGAGTGCTGACAGATGACCACCGAGGTTTAAAATTCAGTTAGCTGATATATCAGTTCATTGCTACTGGAAAATAAATTTTGGAACACTGACATACAATGCTAGAAATCTATGTACTGTATAAGAAAATGTCTGTCCGTCTGTTTGTAACAAATTTATTCCTATGCCATGCAGCCAGTTGCAATGAAACTTTGGTGGGTTGTGCATTCGCAAGTGAAGGTGTTTGACAAAAAAAGTCTCTATATAGGAAAGGAGGCGAGCAAAAAGAGAGTGGAGTGACTTTTGCCACCTTTTTAAAAAATATTTTGCAATTTTTCTAAAAAATCATTTTGCCAGAATGATGCATTACTTTAAACTCTTGTACTGTTATTAAAGTTACAAAACTATGATATCACATCTAGTTCCCCAGAAACATAACAGCAACTTGTTTTCTCACAAATTTGGTAAAAAATACATGCACTAGACCCCCGATTTTACGAATACTCACGGTTCCTCTCATCACATTCGTAAAATCGCTACCGTCGTAAATTCGATAGCGGCTTATTTATGCCCCCCCCCTTCCATAAATGAAAATTTTAAAATTGCATTTTTTCTGCAAAGTGTCTCTAGGCCCCGACTTCCGTAGCGTTTTGCGGGAAATTAATTAACGTAATGATGTAAACATAAATTGATATCAGTAGCCAGACGTCACACTGTTGAGCGGTAGATATGACAGACCCTTGTCCAAAAAAAATGAGAAAATCGAGATTCCGAGTGTCTTCTCTCAAGAGAATAGCCCGACTCCCGTAGCATTTAACGGAAAAATAAAGCAAGTGATAGTTTAAATATAAATTTATATCAATAGTCAGACGTATTACGATCAAAAGAAGCCGCTAAACAATAGATATGATCGACCTTTGCCCTAAAAAAATGAGAAAATCGAGATTCCGAGTGTTTTCTCTCGAGCGAATAGCCCGACTCCCGTAGCATTTAACGGAAAAATAAAGCAAGTGATAGTTTAAATATAAATTTATATCAATAGTCCGACGTATTACGATCAAAAGAAGCCGCTAAACAATAGATATGATCGACCTTTGCCCTAAAAAAATGAGAAAATCGAGATTTCGAGTGTCTTCTCTCGAGCGAATAGCCCGACTCCCGTAGCATTTAACGGAAAAATAAAGCAAGTGATAGTTTAAATATAAATTTATATCAATAGTCAGACGTCTTATGATCAAAAGAACACCGCTAAACAATAGGTATGACCAATCCTTTTCCTAAAAAAAATGAGAAAATCGAGATTCCGAGTGTCTTCTCTCGTGCGAATAGACCGACTTCCGTAGCATTTAAAGGAAAAATAACGCAAGTGATAGTTGAAATATAAATTTATATCATTAGGCAGACGTCCAAAAATACATCGGTAAACAATAGATATGATCGAACTTTGTAAAAAAAAAAAACGAGTTGTGGAGTGCCATCTCACGAGCGAATAGCCCGATTTGCGTAGCGTTTAAAGGAAAAAAAAGTAGGCATTCCTTACTAGTAAAATGCCCTTGTAAATTATTCACCAAAGAAAGAAGGAATAAGCGAATGCATTTATTCATTGCGCAGTTTTATATAACTTAACGTAAAAACATTCCCTCGACGTTG
>PNEQ01002436.1:0-64177 GCA_003012365.1 Medauroidea extradentata
TATATATATATATATATATATATATATATATATATATATATATATATATATATATATATATATATATATATTATTCGTACACACACACGCGCGTAAATTTCAATGAAAATATTGTTATGATTTATAAATGGAAAATTCAACGAGCGGGGTGGGGCCCCACCGTAAGGAACTTGAAATTAAGCTTTACGGCGCAGCGGAGAAACGACGGAACGCGGACGGCGGGGGAAACGGAATACTCCGAGAAAACCGTCCTCGCTTTTCTCGCAAGTGAAAATTTGAGTTGTAATAAATTATTTACTCACTGCGTACTTTATACAAGGTGGTATCTATTCCTACGACAATGGCAGTGGAAAAGAAACTTGAGGATGCCGTAAACCTTAGACGAGGCGTATGATAAATACTCAGTAACAATAGCACATAAAGTTACTGCTCCAAGAGTCTGTCTTCTGCTATCGGGCGTGACAGCGCCGTAAAGTCTCGCTGTGACCTCCACGTGATGTAGGCGCTATTGTGACGTCATAACAAGGGGCATGGGCTCGCCAACGTACCTCCTGCTGTCGCGTTAACACTGTTCAAAGAATTGCGTAGGAAACACGACATTGGGCTGCAGTTTCTACCGTGCTATACGTAGCGTAGTCTTGTGACAGCGAGGGCGTGCTGGTCTCGGACACTGGGATAAGTCTCTTTCGTACCTCCAAGGCAATAACAACATAACTCAAAACATTTCATTTTGAGATAAAAGCAATTGTACGTACTTTAGAGGCATGATTATTTCGCGTATTCATCTGGTAGCAGCGTAGACTTCTCAGTCCTATACACGAACTGGACATTGTCGATTGTTCATTGGCTTCTAACCATGCATGCGGGTAACACGTGGTTTCACCACGAGTTATTTCCCTATTTATTACTGGTTTGCAGTCGTCAAATTTGTATCAGAACAACTATTGTCCGATCATAGTAATGACAGTAAAGTATACACCGAAGTATATACCATTGATGTTCAACCTGACCTAGAATCAATACGCGAAATACTAGTGCCTCTAACGTACAGACATACTTTCAAGTTTTGAATGTTTTCAATGTTATATAATAACGACACTTAGGTTAGTACTGCGCTGAAACATTACTTCTGTTGTTTATTCTCATACAATATAAATAACCAAAATGTTAGTCTTGCGCTAATCATTAACTGTTACTTGCCAAATATGCTAAGAACTAAACTTTTTAAAAGGTTTGGAACGCCTTTCTTTGTACATTAGTTGAGTCAGTGATTTTTGGTGAAAAGAATTCTGCTACATATTGTTTCAATGCCTTACATGCTCACCTGCAACTCTGGTTCGTGGTTATTGGCAGAGTATAATAGGGCAGAGGCGTGGCTCATTTGACTGCAGCAACCAGAACAATGCTACCACGACACCACACGTCCGTGATTTGCGGGTAGGACACCGAGACGCCTCAAGTTAAAATCTTCCAATCACTGACCACGTAGCAGAGAAACAGATGTCCACATAAGGCATTGAAACAATTGTTGCAGTATGCTTTTCACCAACAAATCACTGGCTCTTGTCATTAGGTACCGTAAACCAGGGTTACTTTAACCTTGTGGGTTTATAAGGTATGTCTTAGGGTGGGGGGTATGAGGCCATGACACGGAAGGGGGATGAGCTCATCCGCCATATTTGTAACTGAAAAAATGTGGTTTTTTGCCACAGCGTTGTTAAGGTTAATACTACTACAGGTTAAAAATATCAATGTTAAAAGTTTGTCACAGGGAAAATTTCTGCCGCTTGAGCGCTGGTATCGGTAATGGATGCAAACTGACCAATCACAGAGCTTTCCCGAACTTTAGTTGTATTAAGTTGATAGTTTAAAACGTAAGTAATATTGGTTTATTTTCACTTTAAAATTAAGTTAAATGACTTCTGTCATTTCCATGCCTATTAAAATTTAATTTTACTATGGTTTCGTAAATTTATGGTCCCTTAGCGATATCAGTGAAACTAGCGGCAGAAGTTTTCTCTGTGCCAAACTCTCCCATAAGAAAACACATTTTCTTCTGTAGCAACGTGTGTAGCTCATGGAGGTAATAGTCCACTATTACCTCAAGTAGGCCTATAGCCTGGCTGTGTGTTGACCACGATCGTAGAAGAACAGGTCTGGACACTCGCCTATCTAACAATGTATTTTGCTTGACCCCCTTGTTGTTTGACTGTAGTTCGTCAAGTTACCGAGAATGTCGTACTTTTTGGCGCTGTTTTCCGGGCGGTCGGACTCAAAACTCCGTCCACTTTTTTCCATTGTTAAATTTATAAAGTAAATAAAGATTACTGGAGCCTTTTCTTAAATTTGTGAGCGAAGAAAGTATTTCATAAATTGATAAAAAATACGTTTCGATAAATTGTTTATCTTAGCGGAAGGGAAGTGGGCGGAGTTTAGTCCGACCGCCGTAACATCAGCGCCAATAAAACACAATATTCTCGGTAACTTGGTGAACTGCAGCCAAACAACAAGGGGGTCAAATATCCAGGCGAGTGTCCAGACCTGTTCTTCTACGGCCGTGGTGTTGACCAACCATAACCTCATTTCTCAATACTCTACCACGAACAGCTGATTTCACTCCGCCATATTGCTAACTGAATAAACAAAGTCAGCTTGTCCTCAGTATAGGTTGTTAATGATCCATCTGTACTTTTCGCTCATATCTGGTAGCGCCGCGAGTTTATGGTGAAGAGATTTTTACACAATTTGGTTTAAATTACTTATGCGCACATCTGCTACTCGGATTCATGGTCAGAGATAGGATGCGTTAAATCTCGCTTGTCTTTGAGTTCAACTGGCAAATCGCAGGCGTACGATGCCACAATAACCTTGTTCAGATTGTTGCAGTCAAATGAGAGACGTCTCTGAGCACATATACAGGTACAATAACCATGGCTGTCAATGTGCACTTAAGAAATTGAAAGAAAGTGATGCAAACATATTTTCGAGACCAACTCGTGGTTCTAATAATTGGTTGGCAAAGTCTTTTAGGCGCACCACACAAACTGCCGGCCAACAGTGGAAGTCAGTTGAGTGCACAGTAACTTAAAGTTTAGTCTGCTGTCAGATAATAACGAGATATTTGCTGGAATAGGTATAAGTGTAGCTTGTGATATTTGGTGGAAAGAATTACGTAACATTTTGTATTAATGCATAACGCTCACATGTGCAGCTCTGCTTCGTGGTTATTGGCAGAGTGTATTTATGTCGCTCATTTAACTGAGCCAATGACAGCAAGGTTACTGTGACACCACACGTCTGTGATTGGCGGGTAGATCCCCAAGACCTTGAGAAATAAAAACAGCCAATCACTGACCATGATGCAGAGCTGCAGATGTACACATTAGGCTTCGAGATAACATTTTTGTATAATCTTTTCACCAAATATCAGCAGCTCTAGGTATAAGGTATTCTTAATAAAGTCAGCACTTTTGAAGCTCTGGTTGTTTTCTTCCCTTACCTATTTTTATATTTCCGCCATTTGGTAAAATAAAGACAGTCGTGTAAGTAATAAATATACTATCTATGTTTTATCGTACTAAAAATTATCGTTAGCGGCCGCATTTAACTATATATTTTGTATTAGTTTTCTTAACAAAACAATAATAAAATATCCTTACTTTATTCGGAGAACAGCATACAGTACTTTCTGCCAGCTCACGCGCATTTTTTCAGTGCGCTAAATTAACTCAGTAGATAAGTTCACCTTGGAAGTATAACGGGAAGAGAAACTGGTTAAATTGAACTTCCTCCGGTGATGTTGACTAATGTTTGGACGGATATTGAATATCGACTAGATGTGCTACGTGCTGCCAAGGATGCTCATGTGTAGAGATGATGGTATATCGCGAAAATGTTTTGTGCCAAGATAGCCTTGAAAACACTGACAAAACGTAGCTGTCTGCAGACCAATACCAGGCATCCAATATTACAATATCGGGATTCTTATTGGCTCAGTCAAATAGGGCAACAGCTCCACGTACAAGCTAAAGCCAGTAATCTTCTGGTAAGCTGGACGTGTATTGAAATCCATCAAACAGTCAACTTTTCCCGCGATAAACCATCATCTCTACTCATGTGGAGGTTTATTGATGTGTTTTCGAGTTGAAAAAAAACTTGGAGAGTTTTTAAACACTTTTGCACAACTTCTACATTTTTAACTTGCTTCTAGCGGATATTGGATAGACTTTTCGGACATCCTGTATATCCACAGACCGGAATATCTCGTAGGTTCACTGACATGTAGGCTAGCATCCAAAAATGTCTGTGTACTCAAGCAAACAACAGATGCCACACGTCTGTGATTTCCGAGCAGACACCCAATAAAGTAGAGGAACGAGTATTTCGCCTATTAATCTGGCAACAGCCTAGACTTCTCAGACCTATACACACACTGGCCAAAGTCAAATATACATTGGCTTGTAACCGTAACACGTGTTACCACCACGACTTGTTTCCTTATTTATCACTGGCTTGCAGTCGTCAAAGATGTGTTAAAACAGGTGTCGTCTAATCACAGAAGGAGTAGTGAAGTATACATTATTGGCATTCAACCTGACCTGGAATCAATACGCGAAATAATCTTGCCTCAACCAATAAGCTGTTAATTGAATACATTCAATCACCGACCAACCACGAGCTGCAGATGTGCTTGTAAGGCACAGAAACAAGATGGTGTACAGAATGTTTGTACCAAAATCTTGGGTCCCCTACCCACTCTAAATATGAATTAGTGAATATTCACTGATTCGTGCTGATGGATGGAGCAGTTTCAACAAATTGAATAAGTGAGAAACCACTGTGAAATCAGTGACTATTCACTGATTCCAATAAGAGTGTCAGCATTCCACAAGTTAATTAGTGAATGTCGTCAGATTTTCCAGTAATTTTTTACTTATTCAATAAGTGAAAACTGTTCTTCGAAAAACAACTGGAAAAACAGTGAATATTCACTGATTTACTTGTGAAATGTTGGAACTCTTAAAGGAAATCAGTGTATACTCTCTAATCAAACAGTGACTATTTTCAATAATTCAAATTGTTGAAACTGCTGCATCCATCAGAGTGAATAAGTGAATATTCACTAATTCAGATTTAGAGAGAACGACCTTGAAAGATTTACTGGCTCGTGAATGATTCTTTTGTGATCATCCACTCTGTAATAAGCGTCACTTGCACAGCAAAGTGTCTGTGGATGTAGCGTTAAGAAGCAAACAACCATATACCTTTTTCGATAACTGCAGCTCTACCTGGCAAGTTAAGGTCACAGAATGTTTAGGAATACAGAACTGAAACAGCCCGTAGGACGGCGCACTCAGTCACACATGCTAGGAAAATGTCTTCGCTGGCCAGCAATATGGCCGAAATTACCGCTAATCAGCGTATGACTTTTGCATGACTTTGTTTCAGTGTCTTAACGTGCGCATCGACAGCTTTGCTTCATGGTTATTGGCAGCGTGTCTTTATTCAGGCATGCCTACCATTTGACTGCACCAACAAGAATACGGTAATTCTGATATCATACGTCTGTGATTTGCCAGTGTAACCCCAGCACTAGGGCCATGAACCTTTTCGCGAAAAGAGTTTTACGCCAGTTTGTTACAGTCTCTCGTGTGTCCATCTGCATTTCTGGCTCATGGTCGGTCATTGGACGTTTTCACTTTCACACGTTTTGAAGTTCTACTTGCAACTCAAAGACGTGTGGTGCTGCAGAAACTTTATTGTGATCGGCACAGTCAAATGAGAGACGACGCTTCTAGCAGACAATCTGCCAATAATCACGAAATAAAAGTTGCAGATGTGCACGTAAGCCACTGAAACATATTGGTGCAAAAATATGTTCGCCATTAAATCGTGGCTCGGCACGTCTGTATTAGTATTTAGTCTGTGCTACGGTCAGCACAACGCGCGCCTTCAGTATTCGACGGCGCGGCAAGTATATCCGGTGCCCTGGAAGTAGTACCTGCGGAGGTCTGCACACCGTGACATCCTCCCGTCGGTGTCAGTTACCCAGGAAGTAGTCCTTTGCCGCAGGCAGAGCTGTCTTGACTCGACAACTCGCTCCCCTGTCGACCTGCAGTCTAGTATTATTAGAGATGATGGTTTATCGCGGGAAAACTTGACTGTTCGCTGGATTTCAACACGCGTTTAGATTACCAAAAGATAACTGGCTTTCGCTTGCACGTGGAGCTGTTGCCCTATTTGACCGAGCCAATAAGAATGCCGCTATTGTAGTATTTGATGCCTGCTGTTGGTCTGCAGATAGCTACGTTGTATCAAGCGTACATCACCCTATCATGTATGGTGCAGGAAACTATAGCATTTCCAAGGGTATTTTGGCACAAAATATTTTCGCTATATACCATCGTCTCTAAGTATTATACGTGGTGCACACTGAATCGAGAACTATTAAAACCCTAGTTACTTATTTACTTTCAGATAATGCATGGTTTCCTGCCACTTTGTACTACAAAGTAACCTAAACAACAGTCAATGTGTATTGATCAGCTCTTCTCATTTAAATTTACCTTCGGGCCAACTTGTGTTAGTTTTGCAGTTATACGTTGTTCGGGATAAAGTGAGCACTAGAAATTTAACCTTTGAAAAATGTCACTAGCCATTACTGCATATAATTCAACATTATCTCTAGTGCCCTTACTGCTTGTATGGTTGGCAGCGAATTTACTGAATATAGTTCCGTGTATTTTAGTATTGAAACAAAATCAACCCAAATCGATACACTTGTATTTTATATAATTAATTTTTTTTTTCATCAAACTATATAGCTTTCTATCGATTACACATTTTATCTTCCACGCGCAAACATCAAGTGACGTGGTCAATGAGGTTAGAATTTTCATGGCGTTTGCCGTTACGCGCGGTAAGATACTAATTGGCTGAAAATAGATCTTTAGCAGGGCTTTTTTGAGTGCTCACTTTATCCCGAACCGCCTATACCTATGACTAGAGACGTGAAAAATTCGCGTATTCACTTACCTGTAGGCTAGCCTCCAAGAACATATGTGCACTCAAGCAACGAGACGCTGTCTATTAGCTGTTCGCTGACACAGTCATATGGACCTGCATTAGTTCAGTTTTTATTATTGGCTCAGCGACTTACACGAGACGTCAAATAAGTCAAGAAGGACCAATATGTTGTGAAAGTTACGCGAACTAACAGTTTATGGAATTCTAGTTTGTGCCTAAAAGTAAACGGGAATTTTTCAGTTTCCAGCTATGACACTCACGATGGGCGGGGGGGGGGGGGGGGGTTATCAGACCATTCGCCTCCCACCGACGTGATTCGGGTTCGATTCCCGGCGGGGTCGGTCTTCGGATTTTCGCACGTGGAAATCGTGCCGAACAATTCCGCTGGTCGGCGGGGGTTTTTTAGGGGGTCTCCCGTCTACTCCGCCCTTTCATTCCGGCGCTGCTCCATACTCGCCTCACGTCATCCCTCACCGGCGCTGAAGACCTCGATGTTAAGTGCTGACTAAAATATCTATCACTCATCCTATGGCACCCGGAGGCCGGAAAAAAAAACTTAATTGTACTTCATTAATTTTAACACACGAAAATAAATCATTGTCATGCAGGCATGCAGATTGCATTGATTGAACTAACATTTAAGACATTTCCGTTAAAAAATTCCCTTATTTCGAACTTTTTAATGGTGATCCAGTATAAATCACTCTGGAGGCTGCATCCGACCCGCAGGCTGTCTATCGATAAATCCTGGTGTGGATTGTAACGAACTCAAAAATAAACATTTGACGTCACAATAAATAATATGTTTTAATTATTATTCTAGCCAAAGCGATCTTAAAAAGTGCTTACTTTACTGCGAACCACCTATATCAAGAGTTCGTGTTGTCAAGTGGCACAGTTGTAGAATATGTCATCTTCTTGGAAGCAGGATCCCTTTATGACAATGTGCACTTTTAGGTCCTCATACTTGCCTGGCATATTGACTGTATTGCCATCAGCGGCGGCGGAAGGTATTCTTGTAAAAAGAATGATCGTTGACAGAAATGCATTTCCGAGTTTCCCTGTAACGACTTTTTGAAGCGGTGGATGGGGGAGGGTGTCCAAGGGCCCTCCCCCGGGAAAATTTGGTTTTTAGTGTGCAAATTGCTGGTATTTAAGTGGTTTTCGAGTGTAAATATATGTAGAATATACAGCTAACAGAAATTGTAATAACTTATTTTTAAATATTATAACATACGGTGGGTACAAATGCCTATACTATCCCTGCCCTCTGTTCTAGGGGAGGGACAGTGTCTCCCTGTCCCCCCTCTCCCCCGCCACAGATGGCATAATCCTGGATATCAATTACTCTGTCTTTACATGCAGTTATACACTTTAACATACATTTCTCGGCAACCATGATAGTTTAAGCCTATTCATTTTAAATTATAAATATTTTAAATTTTCAATTCCTAGAATGTGAGGCTATGCCCCATTTCATCCTTCCCCCTTTTATTTCTCCGTAGACGAGGCCTGCTTGACAGCAACTCATTTTTATGACGAGATGTCAGAAATTAGGAATTTACCTGGACGTGGAGCGCAAGGGGAGACATTCTCCGAGCAGTGTTGCCACATTGTGCAAGTAAAGTGTCGCCGTATACAACATTTAGCAACTAAAATTACCGTCTGCAATTTAGCCAAGGATTTGTGCTGTGTTCTTCTTATGCAATTGTTTCTGGTCACACTTTTAAAATATAACTAGGTACCTCTGATTTTCGCGGAGATACCGTGTGTGTGTGTGTGTATATATATATATATATATATCTGTGTGTGTGTTTTCCAAACTTTGTTTCGATGTCTTGCACGGATGTTTCTAACTCTCGGCGTCTTAGACTTCTACCCGCTTATCCCATACATGTGTCGTAGTAAACTTCTCCTGATTGGCGCAGTCAAATATGTCACGTCTCTACACAAAGGCACGTAGCCAATAACCAGGAAGCAGAGCTGCAGATGTGCACATAAGGCAGTGAAACAAAGTGGTGCAAAATTCTTTGAATCAAAAACCAACCGAGCGAGGTGTTGGACTCACTTTCAAGAGGACCCGGGTTCGATCCTCGGCTCTGAGAATCCTGATTTCGGTTTTCCATGATTTCCCGAAATCGCTCCAGGTGAATGCTGAGGGCGTTCAAGTGGGGAATAATCATAGTGTCAGTTTTGTAGGCGTCACTTGAAAGTACAGTTCCCTCTTACGGAAAATTATCTCAGCCAATTTTCCGACAATGGCACTTCATAGTCAAAATTCATACGTTTTTAATTCTTATAATACACAAAAACTAGTGAACAAAATAAAATTAAAAAATTCACATTGAAACTACACGTGACGGGCTACTGCTTCATATGTTTTGAAATCCATAAATAATTCAGGCATTAAAAAAATTCTGAAATTGTGATTTTTTTGCCTCTTTTATAGATTTTTTTAAAAATAGAAACATGATTTGTAATTGATTTTAAAACGTGTCAAGTAGTAGCCTGTGGCATGTAGTTGCAGTACAGACATTGCGATTCAGCTGTTAACATAATTGCGACGCTATCAGCGTGGAAATTTTTTTATAATAATTATTTACCGGATGTATAGCGACCTAATTACACATTACAAGCTCAATCACCATGTATGTACCAGTAATGTAAAAAATAAACAAACGAAAGTTAATATAATTCAATACGGCGACTGAAACCGAGCATTAACAAAGACCATGGTCGACTCCTCTCCCAGCTCTTCTCATTGTACCAAGTTGTCTTGTCACCGTCTACAATGACCTCGCTGTCGACGAGACGTATATCCCGCTTACCTTACCTTCACCAAACACCAGTGCTTATAGGAATATGACAAGTGTCGGGTGTGTTTTGTCTGCAGTTGACGCCGGTGGGCACGACCATCTTCCAAGGCATCCAGGCGGAGGACGCAGACGCCGGTGTGAACGGTCAGGTGGACTACTTCGTGGTGCGCGGCGACGGCAAGGGTCTGGGGCTGACGGGCGGTGTCGGCACCCAGAGGCTCAACGTCGCCGACGGCTACGGATACTTCTCCATCAACCTGCCGCACCAGGGCCAGGTGACCGTCAACCGTAGCCTCGACTACGAGAAGACGCAGCGCTACCTCGTCACCATCGTCGCCTCTGTGAGTGTCGTCTACTCTCTCTCTCTCTCTCTCTCTGTCTGTCTCTCGCCGTCCACGGTGGAGGCTATAGTCGTGGCTTTGAGTCGTGGGTACACGTGGGTCACGATAGAGTGACCAGCACCTAAACGCTTTTGTGGGCAGTGGGCAGTGGCGGCTCAAGTGTTGTTAGCAGGTAGGGCAGAAGTTGTCGAGAAGTGTACACTCGTGTGCACGCGCCGCCTTGTACCAATGACCATGAAATATGTACTGGCTACTTATTATGTTGTGAGCAGTCAGTAATAAGCGGCACCTACATACCAGCGTGTCAGTGGTTGTAGTGTCAACTATCACACAACACTATACAGTTCTCTGTGCCCTCCCTGGCAACAGCCTACGAGCCGCCACTGGATGTGGGTATGGAGCAACGCAGGAATGGAGGGAGATCTCGAAGAAAACCCGCCGACCAGCAGCATCGTCCGGCACAGGATATGTAATAAATAGGGCCATGAACTTTTCGCGAAAAAAATATTGCCCTAATTTGTTTCCGTGCCTTACGTTCACGTCTGTAACTCTGCTTCATTGTCATTGGCAGAGCGTCTGTGTGGGGTGACGTTTCTAATTTGACTGGACCAATCACAATAAGATTACTGCAACAACACACGTCTTTGACTTGTGGGTAGAACTTCAAGACACGTGATAGTTCAAACATCCAATTACTGACTACGAAGCAGAACTGCAGATGTGCACATAAGACACTAAAACAAATTTGGGCAAAATTATTTTCGGGAACATTGGTGGCCCTAATTAGAAAGCATATTATCGTACATACATGTAGACGCCATTATTTATACTGGCAACCTTACTGTTAATCGTTCAATTTGAGAACTAGTGATATCGTGGAGCACTTGTGGTGTTCCGTTTGGCCTACTTCATGCCAGTAACCTCAGCGGCAATTGGAACACGGCCTATGTTGCTGCAGATGAAAGGCGGACTTGGAGTTTATCTTCTGTATGCAGCACTGTTCTGTGGTTATGTCGTGAAAGTGTTGCGAGTGCACAGCGTGACGCCAACGCCTGTGAAGTTGGGATGGGTCAACTGCCCCCCCCCCCCGGTCCATTTACTCAACCCACCCTAGTGTCGGTGACTGTGAGCTGCGTCTGGCACCAGGAGGTTGCCGCCTGTCGGACAACATGTGTTAAGTCAGGTGACCTTGGCGGCCCTCTTCGCGGCGATGAGTCACTTGACGCTGTTCTTCACGGCCCGATAAACAGGTAGTCAGTCCCGTCTTCAGTCGCGACCTCGTGCCGCACCGTAGCGCTTCATTTGGTTTACAACAGTCGAGCTGAAGTCGCTTTCGCCGACATGGAAAACTTACTGAGCTGCAAACCTTTTTTTCGAAAAGAATTTTGCGACAGTTTGTTCCAGTGCCTTACATGCAGGTATCCTGCACGGTTATTGGCAGTGTGTCTTTTGAAGTGACGTCTCTCATTTGACTACGCCAACCATGATAAGGTCACAGACTAAATAGTGATACAGACGTGAAATTACGTGGTGGCTCATTTGAATCGGGTGAACTTCGCCGGTTATTGGCTGCTGGAGACTGTTGATATTATACCCGTGTATGTTTGGCTCCTGCTGTTGGTCTGTCTGTAAGTTAACACAGCAGCAGCCTTACACTGATTGGTGGTAGGGGTTTCCGCCATGTTGCTGGCGCGTGTGACTGAGTCCGCTGTCCTATCTGCAGAACTGCAGACGTGCACGTAACGCACTGAAACAGACTGGAGAAGAATTTTTTATTTTATTTTCCGCGAAAAGTTCGTGGCCCTAATAATTGAACAGTACTAACGTATTCGTAGAGACCGGAAAAATTCCCGATTCTCTGACCTGTAAGGAAGCTAGCCTCCAAGGACATCTGCTTACTCAGCAAACAACAGGTACTCATTGGCTGCTCGTTGACACACGCGATTGAGCCTGCTTCTAGTTGCTTCTTTACTGTTGGTTCAGCGCCCCAGCAAGAGGTGTCAAAATGGGCGTGAGACAATTTCAAAGGTGTCACGAATCCACAGTTGTTTGAGTCCTAGCTTGTGACCGAAACCAAACACAAATTTTGAGGTGTTGCCTATTTGCAGAGAATGTGAAGTCATTTACTTTCCAAGCTGAAGTAAAGTCTAGATTCTGTATACGTGGTACTACTAGGGTCGTTCGAAACAGAGTTTGTTTACCTGTCACAAGTGATCTGCAAATTTCGCGGCGTTGTTTTCTGGCAAAGAAATAGACTGCAAAATGTTTTGTCGCTCGACGTGCACCAATAACCTGCGTTGTCGTGTATTGTATCGGGGAACACTTAGAATCAGCAAAACTCAATGTAGGCCTACAGCAGTCAGATACACAAACATCGCATGAGAACTGGTGGACAATACAATTACAGATTGTGCTAGAGTATGTACGTATCAGTGGAGTCTAGTCTGTTACCAAATAAATAACGCGAATGTTGTATCTCTCTACCTATAGTTAGGGGCCGCGGATTCAATGACCTGCAGGCTAGAATCCATTCTACTATGCATATTGAAGTCCCGTATATTTGTTAATTGTCTGTTGTTCCACTGAGTAGCAGATAGTGGACAAATGGTCGTGGCTTGAGTATACACAGGACAATGCATTCTAACATGCAGGTTATAGAATCCACGATATTTTCCATCTCCTACCTACAGCGCAGTAGTTTTCTGTTCAATATTTAGAGATGGTGGTTTATCGCGGGAAAACTTAACTGCTGGCTGGGTTTCAACATACGTTCAGCTAAACAAAAGATTACTGACTTTCACTTGTAGCCTACGTGGTGCTGTTACCTTATTTCACTGAGCCAGTAAGAATCCCGCTATTTTAATATTCGATGCCTGTTATTGGTCTGCAGACAGCTACGGTGTATCAGACGTACATCACGCAGTCATATATGTCACAGAAACTATAGTGTTTTCAAGAGTATGTTGGCACAAAAATTTTTCCCGATGTACCGTCATCTCTACCAATAATATGTAGAGACATGCAAAATCCGTGATATCATTTGGTAGCAGACTAAACTTCACTTTCCTATACATAACAGCATAATCTAAGATTCAATTGATCACTAAATTTTATGTGTTGTCATTTACGTGTGTTACGTCTTTACAGAGATTGGCCTCTCTACCGTGTAAGCATTCTCCACGGCAAGTCACGACGATATCAGTCAGCGGGAGACGTCGACCGAGCCTATAATCACTTGGAGTCTAGTCAGTTGTCAGAAAGTAACGAGAATTTTGCATGTCTCAAATAGTACGTTTTACCTCCAGCACATGTTAGTAGGGCTACTAACGCTAGACCTAAACTCGTTTTACATGGTCACATCATCTAGGTGTAATTCAACCTACTGACTTCTCTCATATGTAAGTATGTTAATGTCTTTTTCTAGGATTATAACGGACTAAAAACTAATTTTATATTGTGTTATGACATATATTTCCCATTGTTCCTTTGTTGTGACTATGGTTAAGTCCCGGAAAATTCGCGAATTCGTTTGAGGATACGTTAGATTTCAATCTCCTGTACTAATTTTTACGTTCGCGATTGGATCACTGTTGCTGATATTCTTCCTTGGGGACAGTGAACCAATAACATACCTGCATGAAAACCCGTTGCTACTCTGTCATTTGTGTCCACTCACTGGAGCAGCAGACAATGTACAATAGCTGAGGACATTGTATACAGGACTGTGGAGTCTATCCGGCTGGGCGTTGAACCCGCGACATTTCCGGGTCGCTAGGTTCAGGGACTGACGAGAAAACAAGTTTAACATTTTTCGAATAAAAAGGTTCAGGATTCATTGTACCTGTTTATGTTTTGTGTTCGTGGCGATTCTGTGTCCACTGTTTACATTGTAGAGCCATTGATTTTGGTGAATATAAATATGCAGGAACTTGTTTCAATACCTTACGTACACAGCTCCAGCTGTGTTTAGCGGTCAGTTATTGGACGGTTATAAACTTCTGCCCACAAATCACAGACGTGTGGTGTCGTATAGGAGATTCGGGATAAAGTGAGCATTAAAAAAAGCCCTGCTAAAGTTCTATTTTCAGCCAATTCGTATATTTCCGCGCGTAACGGCTAACAAAGGGCAATGTCTAACCTCTCGGGACACGTCACTTGAGGTTTGCGCATGTAAGATAAATTGTGCAGTCGGTATAAACCTATATAGTTAGATTAAAAAATTTGTATTAATCATATATGTAGAGGCCTGAAAAATTCTTGTTTTCGTTTAGGCTCAAGCTAGACTTCAAGCAAGTGTAAGATCGTGTAACTTCTGTAACTGGCCCTTGACTTACTTGACACCTCTTGTAGTGCGCTGAGCCAATAACAAAGAAGCAACTAGACCAACAGCGAGCTGCCAATGAGAAGCTGTTATTTGTTTCAGTACACATATATTCTTGAAGGCTAGCCTACAGGTCTGTGAAACAGCGAATTTTTCCCGTCTCTACATATATGATACAACTATGTCATATTAGGTTGATTTTGTTTCAGTATTGTTAGAGGTACGTCAATTTCGCAAATACATTCCAGGTTAGGTTGAACGCCAAAAATATATATACTTCATAGGTAGAGCCCGGTAGTTTTCGCGAAAAGATTTTTGCCCCACTTTGTTTCAGTGTCTTACGTGCGCACCTGCATCTCTGCTTCATTATTATTGACAGAGTGCTTTTGTGCAGAGTCGTTATTCATTTGACTGTGCTAATTAGTACACGGATAACTGCCAAACATCACGTCTGTGATTTGCGGATTTAACCTCCACACGCTGGGTGTTACGCCATCCAATCACTGACCACAAAGTAGAGATGCAGGTGTACACATAAGACACTGAAACAAAGTGCTGCAAAAATCTTTTCGCGAAAACTACCGGGCCCTATTCATAGGCTGTCACGAAACGCATTTGACTACTGCAAGCCAGTATTAAGTAAGGAAATGATTCATAGAGATATCGCTTGTAATGTTGTAAGCCAATGAATAATCGACTGTATCCAGAGCGTGTACAGGGCTGAGAAATCTAGGCTACTGCCAGATGAATCCGCAAAATTGACGTACCTCTAAGTATTGTTGTATTTAAAAAGTAAAAACACGGAACTATATTGCGTAATTTCGCTGCCAACCATACAAGCAGTAACGGAAGGGGAGGGGACTATCAGTAATGTTGAATTATATGCAGAAACGGCTAGTGATATTTTCAAATGTTAAATATTTATTGCTCACTTTATCCTAAACGACCTATAGTAACCTTATTCTGATTGGTACAGTCAAATAAGCGACACCTCTGCACAAAGAAGCTACCAGTAATCATAAAACACAGCTGCATGTGTGCACAGAAGACATTGAATCAAGTTATTGCAAAATTCTTTCCACGGAAAATCGGCGGCTTTTAGTATTGTCCTATCGTTTTGACGTAAGTGTATTCAATTACATGACTGGCAGTTTGGTGATTTGAAAATATACCCGACGGCTGGCTGAATACACTGCACGCGTGCTGGTTCGATTTGCTCTGGCAAGTTAGTTTCTTGAAGTTGAATTGCTAATTGGCGGTAGACCTACTGGAGTGTTGCTGCTTTGCTAAGCTCAACATTTTGGGGCATTTGGATAGATTTCAGGATATATCCTTGGCCGTATGTATTGACTTTCTTCTACTGGTTTTCTACTGGGACGTTACTTTCTGTCTGTGCAATCAGCTCGTGCTACCATCTTCAGCACAATCTGTGACACAAATAATTTTTGCAGTTCAACATCCTATTACAGGCAGAGACCTGAAAAATTCGCGGGTTGACGGATCTGTAGGCTAGCCTCCAAGCTGTTCATTGGCTGCGCTCTGACACGGCGAAACAACACGATTTGGCCTCCATTTACATGCTTCTTGTTTATTGGCTCAACACTCTCTGGGAGGAGTCAAATAAGTCACGGGCCAATTGCGAAAGTGGCACGAACTTACAGTTGCTTGGAATTCTAGCTTGGGGCCAAAATAAAACGCAAAATTTTTCATGTCTCTAGTAATAAGGTTCTGATAATGACATGTTCTAATTATGAAGAAAGTTTATAAGCACAAAACTTTTAAATGTACTAATCAGTAGTGCGTTAAATTTATTGGTGTTGTGCAGAAGGCATCCAAGTCATCGACGAAAGAACAGACAAAAGGCCAGCTCCTAAATTATTATACATTAAAACTTCAGTAGCTAAGCAACAAAAAATAGCGGTAAGGTAATTTAAAATCAGCATATAATGATTACGTAACAAAATAACAAAAATGTTTTGGTAACAATTTTTCACTTTCTACTATATCAAGTGTGGGATGGTCGCATTCTGCATTACACCATTCAATTATACTGTCTGTTTTGACAAACTCTCAAAGAATGGCAAAGAAGGTGGTGATTCAGACACTATAATTAGAGACACTGGAAAATTGCGGGAATAGTTGACTATTTGCTAGGCTCCAACATGCTGTATATAACACTGTATATTTTGTATCGACATTGGCTATCGTTTATTTGTAGCATTGTTTCTCTCTTCAACAGGCCCAGTTATAACTGCACAGCTTGGATACGCAGCGTGTGTGATTTGTCCCAAAACTGTTCACACGTGTCACGGTTAATATAATACAGTTTATTGTAGACTATCTTTAACATTTTCGCTATTTTCCAGTGTCTCTAACTATAATATGTCGAACTGTAGTCCTAGAATTACTCATTAATTAATATTGTAAAATTATGGTATATCTCGTGCAAGTAAATTTATTCTTCAAGAAAATAATATTTCCTCTTATTCGACTTGCTAGAATTAACCTATGGCTGGATGAACATATGAACATTAAAACCCCACGGAATATAAATACTTGCTGTGACACTGTTGGATAATTAGTATTCATAACGGGTATTGCAAATTATCCACTATTTAAAGAAGCAAGTATTTCTTGCCTTATATCCTGGAGACAGGTGAAAGCTCTGTGAAGTCACGGCTGTCGGTTCGCCTCGTGCCATTTTACACTTCGGCTCGGCCGCACGCAAATTATGGCCACGCTTGTTTGTGTGTGTTTTATTCTCGACTGGTTGGTTCAGAGTGACTTGTCAACTATGCCGTGCTCCAATAGTAAATATAGGAGATTTCAGCATATGTTAGCAGCAGTGGCGGCTCGTGGATTGTTGCCAGGTGGGGCTGCAGATAGTCGGAACTGTACACTCTCGATGAACGCGCCGTATACCAACGACCATGAAATATTTGCCGGCTACTAGATGTGTCGTGACCACTAAGTAGTAAGGGGCACCTGCACATCAGCGTGTCAGTGGCTGTAGAGTCAACCAGCGCACAACCCTGTACAGCTCTTGACAACTGCAGCCCTACCTGGCAACAACCCACGAGCCACCACTGATTAGTAGTGTTGTGTGCTTTCCACGGGAACGTGAACTTTTTGAAATACGCCTTGTAGAGGTAACAGGCAGGATCATGAACATTTCGCGAAAAGTATTTTTCCATAGTTGGTATCGGTGCATATGTGCATATCTGCAGGTTGTTGGCAGTGTGTCTTTATGAAGTGACGTCTCTCATTTGACTGTGCCAATCGCAGTAAGGTTACTGCGGCACCACATGTATGTTATTTGCAGGTAGAACCCCAAGACACGTGAGACCCTAACCTTCCAATCACTGACTGTGTATAAGAATTGTAGATGTGCACATAAGGCACAGAAAAAAGCTGGGTCAAAATTATTTTCGCGAAAAGTTCATGACCCTTGTAATGCGTGATATATAGAAATGACGGTATATCGCGGGAAATTTTGACTGTTTGCTGGGTTTCAACTCACGTTAAGCTTACCATAAGATCACTGGCTTTTACATGTACATATAGCTGTTACCCTATTTGACTGAGCCAATGAGATTCCCGGTATTGTAATATTTGGTAAATGTTATGGTCTGCAGACATGCCACAAGAAACTATAGCGTTTTCAAAGGTATGTTGGCCACGATATACCATAATCTCTAGATATATACGTTTTGTCAATAGCGACCTTAAGAGGAGTGTGTGCCGTCTACAAATTTCTACGTTTGACGCGTGGAAAGAGCGGAGCTATAAGAGCCAGAGTGCCATGCTCGACATGAAACATACCGTATCTATTCACAGAGCGTCAAACCGGCGTGCAAGGTTTTCATTGTGGTCTTTTTTCTATGGGACTTCAAGCCGTGGCCCTGAAATTTTATTTTTGGATTTTATGAAGTGAAGACATACGCTTGTATCTCGTTTTGCACTTTACTAATTCAGGTAATATTCTCGGAGTTACAACAGTCTAAAAAGAACCATTTTTAGTCACTTTAATATCACGTTTCTAACAAGTGTGCTGAAATTTTAAAATTATAGATGCGTAGTTTTAAGTAAGAATGTATTGGTTTGTGGTCATACATCGTTGCTCATGTTTTGTTGACCAAACTTGTGTTAAATGAAAAAGTACAAAAACACACACAAAAAAAAAACCAGAAAGGTATTAGTTGTTTTATATTTAACAGCAAGAATTCTAAAGATAGAATTCAGTCAAATTCAACAACGCCCAGCCACAAAAACACGGTCATAATTAAATACCAGATTCAAAACAGTGGACAGTGGACAACAGACAAATGACAGAAGACAACACAAGCCCCATTCAACGAAAAAATGCAACGTTTCAGGGAATTGCAATGTATTCCCGTGTTCAGGTTGAGACACAGCTGGTCGGAGCACCAAGATGTGGTCTGACGGATACAGACGACCGCTCAACTGCTGCCAGCAGGCCGAGTCAAGGACGCCATAATCGTCTCTTGCCAAAAGGTTGTCATTTGACGCTTGGTTTATTCCGCATCGCGACACTCGCCGATTTGTCCCCGACAGTCGCTGGACTCTCAGGGTCAGGCCTAGATAGATGCCGGGAAATCTCGCGAATTTACTTACGAAGACGTTAGGTTTCGTGTCGGCAATTAGGAAGGACCTGAAAAATTTTCGTTTTCTTTTGGGCGCGAGCTAGAATTCCAGCAAATGTAATTTCGTGTCATTGTCGCAATTGACACTTCAAGGATGTCACTGGGCCAATAACAAAGATGTAAGTGAATTCAGGCCCATATTACTGTCTCAGCGAGTAGCAATAAACACCTGCTGTCTTCTAGAGTACGCCAATATTCTTGGGGGTCATAGTCTGTAGTACAGTATAAGTTTGCCTGATTTTGACACTTATCTTCTGAGAAAATTGTCTGACGAGTTACAAATTGTGTTGACCTTTAAACAACCCTGACCTGCTGGAAAAGCAGGTACTTTGCAATACAGTTTAAGGGGCCCGCCTACCTGCCGTGAAAGTTGTGATGTAGAGGTTCAGGAGAATCGTTTTTTCATAGAAAATATTAGTCGTGAGATTGTGTGTTTGACATATAAAATATATTAAGGTACATCACAATAAGGGTAAATGGTTTCAGTTCTATCAGTTTCTTAAGTACTTAGAAAATAGGGCCTTAACATTCCAAATTAGTGCATTTTCCGGCTTGTGTTATGCCGTTATTTTTTGTTATTTTTTACTTAAAACAATTTAACCTTAGTAGTTCTATCATTTAGCTTTCGATCCCGTGACTGTTTGTACCTTGTAACAACTGAACATTTTGAGGAAATCTTGTTCTTGTAATATGTGTCCTGCGTAAATATGCAGCCAGTGTTGCGGAAATTGAAGGATTCACGAGACCGAGCCGAGAGGACAACAGAGAGAGCGAGAGACAACCTCCTCCACAACAGGGGTTGACCCAATCCCACTTATGTGGGGGGAAACTCCACGTCCATGAGGTCGAACGGCCGCTAAGACACTACGTAGGCGAGCCCCTTAAGAGTGCGTGGTAGATTAATAAACGCTGAAAACATCATTTGATTTCTACGCTTTTTTTCGAAGCCAGTATGGATTAAATACTTAATGAGAATCCTAGAAAATGGTATTTGCCAACTTTATGAGTAAATATTTATCCAGAATTACTAATTCGTTACGCGTGATATCTTGCACCGCAGTTAAACGCACGAGGTTCCGGCGTCAGAGATTGTGCCTCAGCAGTTCGTAACACTGGAAACAATTTGATTAAAAACGTTAGCTAAAACTACTGTCTAGGATTGCTATTGTTCAATTTTCGCAAATTGGCTTCAAGAAACCTGCAGTTACAGATTAATGCTTTTAACGTAGAGTTATGTACTTCGCCCTCTTAAGATGCTCATCTCAGAAGAGAAGTGTCAAAATTCGGCAAACTCACACTGTACAGCCTATAGGTCAGTGATCCCACGAATTTTTCCAGTCTCTCGCAGTTAGGTCACAGTTCATGAATTTCTTATTTGAGGACTCTTCAGGAAACCGCCCACCGACTCCCGCGCTATCTTGTCACGTGTTCAAACGTCCACTCACTGGAGCAGCAGACAATGCACAAGTAACTGAGGACATATTGTATACAGGTCTGTGGAGTTCAGCCGTCTGGTCGTAGATCTCGCGACATTTCCTGGACTAGACACGGGAATAATTCGCGAGGGCACTAACTTGCAGCTAACCTCCAAGAATATCCGTGTACTCAAGCAGACAATAGATGCTCATTGGCTGCTCGACATCTGATACCCTGTGGTTGGGCCTGCATTTAGTTACGTGATATCATTGCCTCAGCGACTTCCAAGAGGCGTCAAGTAGGACAGATTGCGAAAGCGACGCTAGCTTACAGTTGCTGGAATTTTGGTTTGTGCGTAAAGGAAAACGCGAATTTTTTAGGTCGCTAGTCGTGACTAGGTGCACGAATTTCGTGGATTTATCTGGCAGCAGCTTAGACTTCTCAGTCCTATATGCGCACTGGTCGCAGTCGAATATCCATTGACTTCCAACCGTACAAACTGGTACCATCCACACGGTAGTCCTGTAGTTATAGAGACCTGAAGAATTCGCATTTTCTTTCGGGCTCAAACTAGAATTCGAACAAGTGTAATTTGGTGTCACGTTTGTAAATGGCCCTTGGCTTATTTGTCACCTCTTGGAAGTCGCTGAGCCAATGATTTAACGTAACTAAATGCAGGCTCAGGTCACTGTGTCAGCGAGCAACCAATGAGAAACTGTTGTCTACTTGAGTACACCGATATTCTTGGAGGCCAGAGAACCCGCGGATTTTTCCAGTCTCTATCTTTAGTTAGAGGCACGAGTATTGTTACCACTACGACTTGTTTCCTTATTTATCACTGGCTTGCAGTCGTCGAAGATGTGTTAAAACAAGTGTCGTCTAATCACAGAAGGAATAGAGAAGTATACATAATTGGCATTCAACCTAACCTACAATCAATACGCGAAATAATCTTGCATCTACCTATAGTATACCTAGTCTTATGAATAGAGTATAATAGATAGGGACCCTGGTTTTTCGCGAAAAGAATTTTGCCCCACTTTGTTTCAGTGCCTTACGTGCACATCTGCAGTTCTGCTTCATGGTCAGTGATTGGATATTTTAACTGTCACGAACCTTGGGATTCCAGCGGCAAATCACAGCCGTGAGGTGTTGCAGAGACTTAATGTAATTGGCTCGGACAAATGATAGACGTCTCTTCATATAGACACGCTGTCAATAATCATGAAGCAGAATTGCTAGGGCCACGATTTTGTCGCGAAAAGATTTTTGCCCCACTTTGTTTCAGTGACTCACGTGCACATCGGCAGTTCTGTTTCAAGGTTATTGGCAGCGAGTCTTTGTTCAGACACGTTCTCATTTGACTGCACCAATCAGAATGAGATTATTGTGAGTCTGTACGTCTATAATTTGCCAAGGCAAGTGAGAGTAAAATCATCCAACCACAGACGATGTAGTAGAGCTGCAGGTGTGCACATGACGCATCGAAACCAAATGTTGCAAAAATCTTTTCGCCATAAAATCGTGGCTCTAAGAATTGCAGATGTGCACGTAAGGCACTGAAACCAAGTGGGGCAAAATTCTTTTCGAGAAAAACCAGGGTCCTTAATAATAGGTAAGTAGGTATGCAGAAGTGGAATGGCCCATTACACTTCTGTATACTTACCTATTATACTCTAATAACGGTTAGACGCAATGATTATTTGTGAAAAGAATTATGCAACATTTTGTTTCAGTGCCTCGCGTGCACATCTTCAGCTCTGCTTCATGGTCAGTGATTGGCTGTTTATAACTCTCAACATATTTGGTAACCACCCACAAATCGCAGTCAGGTTGTGTCGCAGTTAGTTTTTTTTTTTTCTTTTTTCATTGGCACAGTCAAATGAGTGACGCCTCTACAAGAATACACGCTGCTAATAACTACGTACCAGAGCTGCAGATGTGTACGCGAGGCGTTGAAACAACACGTTGCATAATTCTTTTCAACAAAAATCATCGCCTCTACTAATGGCGTATGGTGGTGTCTATTAAATATGTATGTTCGTGAAAGTATGTTAAAAACTTTGGGAGACGGTGAAAACATGAAGCAAAGTTATGCAATGAAAGTTTTTGGCGGCACAAATTTTAAGGAAGAACTTCGTGTTTGAAAATGGACATTTATAAAAACAAATTTTTTAAAATTCCCAAAAATAAGGAAGAATAAGCAATGCATTTCCGGGCGCAGTTTAGAAATATCAATGTCTGCAATCTGAGAAAATAAAATGGTTTCGAATACATTTCACCTTCAGTGTATAATGGGGTTGGTCAAGCCTGTTTTAGACATATGATTTTTTTGCCATTGCATTTTGCTTCATTTCGGCTTATTTTGACAAAAAAAAAAAGGTATGTGATATTCCAGGGGCAAAAATCTAAAAACCGTTTGGGGTATTGCAACAGAAAAAATCTGATACAAACTATGATATATAAGTGTAAGAATGATATTTTGATATAGGTATTAATTTGCGTTTTAAAAAAATGTATTTTCGAAACCACTGCAAAACTAAAGAGCTAGGCCTTGATTTATCGTAGGAGTAAGACATCATTGAAAACACTGCACGCCAGGTTAGCGCTGCGCGTACAGGGGCGATGCAGTTGTCGTCCAGTGTAGCAGTCTGGCCCTTACAGGTACAATGTTTACGCGCCTGAAACGCAGAAATGACACCCGGTACATAGGCATGTTGGTGTAAAAAGCTTGGCGCATGCAACCTAGATTGCGACATTAGGTAGCAGGGTCAGGCTAGAGTTGTTCAACCCAGGCTGTGACGCGGGGTAGCTAGAAGCCGGTTTCAAGCCTACTTATGACAAGGCGACAGTCACTCGCTGTTGAAATGGGTTAACGTGCCGATAACAGCGTTGCTGGTGTAGACGGGTTCTGCTCGTGTTCTTGCAATGCAAAATGACTCTGTAGTACGTCTAAAGAGGCTTCTCCACTACGCGAGATACGTGCAAAACTCGTGAGAAATGCCGATCTCTAGTTACATTAGCATAATCTCGTATGGTATACTACTGTAGGGAAATTGTAAACATGTTAACGATGTATTACTATTACAAAGATGTTAGAATATTAACATATTCATACAAATTGCCCAACGAGCTGTATAGTAAACATAGAGGGGTGGAAACAGCAATCTCCAAGGCTCTGAGGTGAAGCCAAATATCGTATAAGGACAATATGGGAAAGTACAGCCTGTTAGCATTGTTGAAGCAGGAGACGTTTTATCAACGGCGTGAACTGGAAACACTAGCAAAATTTGCATTCTTACATCTCTATTTTCTATGATGTTTATATATTTACGACTAAATTCCTCTTAGGCTAACAGTTTTAGAATGTGTTTATAAGTATTTAAAATTTTATCTTATCAAAATTATAATTAAAAGAGCCAAATTATTTTCGGAAATCATGATTACATTTCAATTTATAAATAACAAAACATAAAACTAAAACTGCCCATAGAGCAATGTGCTACCGTAGAAGGAACAGTGCTCACATCGGCGTGAACTGGAATTAAATAACATGTCTCCTGTTTTTCTTCTGACTTTCCCATATTGTCCTTGTACAATATTTGGTGAAGCCCAATTGAACGTGGTATTTTGACTCTAGATAAAATGGCGGACTCTTATATCCGGTCTAGAGACGAGAGCGATTATGCTAATTTAAACATTATTACAGTATAATACATTTCAATAATAATTGGCAATTCATTCCTGTGTTTAGCGAGGATATAGTGGAGCTATAAAGTAACGGATTTTATGCGAACATAATGACGGATTTTTAACATAATGTTGGCACACTGTTGTTCGCCATGTTTTCTGGGGTCAAAACAGCCTTTCAATTGGGCTTCACTTTGGAAGCGTTTCCGCCCCACTATGTTAACTATATAGCTCGTTGAAATTGCCACATTCTAAACTACCTTTTATCCAACTAATAATTTTGACTGCCTGTACATTTATACATTATTGTGTTGTACCAAAAATGAATCTATCTGAAATACAATAGTCTCGGTTTTTTTTGTCTCCAGAGCGCAGCACTGTATAGCTCAAAATGGTGGTGTTAACAGGTATAAACAAGAAGTTGTGGTGCTGTGTTCTAATGGGGATTTTTGGGTGATGTTGCCATAAACATGCGTAATTTTGAAATTTGAAGATGTTTGAGCCTGTTACGTAAATGTATGAAATTATGGATTATGTAGGAGGTTTTAAGCGACTGTGTACCGAGGGATGAGAAATATCAAAGGCGAAATATTTAATGGAATGTGGAGTTGCTTCTCGCAGTGGCAACATTACGAATGTAATGGCATTGTGTCTCCAAACCTCGAAGATTGATGGATCAGTATAGTAACATACTTCATATCACTAATCCACACAGAGCATCGTATTTTGTAAGCCTGCCTAACCTGCATCATCTCTCAGGTAAACATAAATAAATAAATAAATAAATATGTATATATATATATATATATGTATCGCGTATTAGTTTTTTGGTGTTTTGTGGTTTTTTAACTCATTTTGTTTAGTATGAACAATAATATTTGGTCTATTTTTATTATTAATAATAATTCTTAATTATGCTATGTCGCGAAAATATTTTTGCCCCACTTTGTTTCAGTGCGTCACGCACATATCGGCAGCTTTGCTTCATGGTTATTGGCAGCGTGTTTTTGTTCAGACGCTTCTCTCATTTGACTGCACCAATCAGAATAAGGATTGATATGACTCCGTACGTCTGTAATTCGCCAAGGCAAGTGAGAGTAAAATCATCCAATCACAGGCGATGTAGCGGAGCTGCAGGTGTGCAAATGTCGCATTGAAGCCAAATGTTGCAAAAATATTTTCTCCGTAAAGTCGTGGCTCTACCTATAAGTTAGTTAGTATTATTGTAGTTCGACATAAACACGCAAGCAAAAAAAAAAATCAGTACTAGCCAGGAATTAAACGAAACACTACATAAGCTAATATTATATGCAGGTATAAATATGAAAGTGTTAATTACATACAGTCCATGTTTGCGATATAATTACAGGGTTATACGCATTAAATCAAACACTTAAGAATATATAGCCGTAGACAGTTGTACCTAGTTACGAAGTACAATGAGTGTTTGAACATAATATTCACATATCTAAACCAATTAGTAGGACCTGAAAAATCCGCGTTTTGTTTTTTTGCACAGACTATAAACAAGTGTGAGTTCACGTGCTTTAGCTACTGGCAGTTTGACTTATTTGTAACCTGCTGGATTGTCCCGAGCCAGTAATATAGAACAACTTTGTGCAGTCCCAATAATGTAGCGTCACAGCGTCAAAGAGCAGCCAATGAACAGCTGATTTCTGCTCGTGTCTATAAATATTCTTGAAAGCTAGCCTATAGGTCACTGAACCCGCGAATTTTTCCCTTCTCTACCAATTAGCAAGTAGAGATGTGCAAATTTTTCGTTGTTATTTGACCGACATACTATAATTCACTAGCCTGTACCCACCCGAACACACTTCGTGATTAGAATTTATCGGTTTGTGGACAAACGCAATTGCTCATGTTTTGCTGACCAAACTTGTGTTTAATGACAAAGTACAAAAATAACAAAAAAAAAAAATAGAAATAAAACACGCAGAAAAAGGTCAATCTCGAAATATTTCTGCAGTTTTCTTAATAAGACAACAATTAATTCTAAAGGTAGAAGACAGGAATAGATCGCAATTCCTGAAGTGTTGCAATTTTTTCGTTGTTTTTAACTTGTGTCTGGGTGTTGTGTCGATATTCGACTGAATTCTACCTTTAAAATTATTTGTCGTCTAATAAAAATTAAAAAAAAAGTAAAAATTGACTCTGAGATTGCTTTTTTTCTTTCTTTTTTATTTGTGTGTGTTTTATGTCGGTTTTTTTGTTCTTTTTTAGTTTTTGTCATTCAACACAAGATTGGTCAATAAAACATGAGCAGTGGCGTATGTCCACAAACCAATAAATTCTAATTGTAAACTCCCATTGCAAGAAACATTTCAAAATCTCACACTTCGTGATGTTTTTGTCATTAATTGGGCAGAGAACATTTGGTTGAGAAAGTCGTCCAGGAGCACCACACATACCGTCGGTCAGCATAAGAAGTCAGATGAACATACAGTAACTTGCACTCCAATCTGCAACGCGAAATTTGCAGGAATAGCAACGAGTAGAGACGTGACAATATCGTGGATGCAATTACCTGCACGTATGAATCCTCTATCTTATGTACGCTCAAGCTCCATTAGCTGCTTCTTGCTGTAACAGCAGACAGTGAACGAATAGACGGGACTTGCCTTAAGCATAGGATAATAGCACGTGGGTCATTGATAGAGCCAGTGGCTGTTTCCGAGTAGTGCCTTGAAGGATCCTTCGCACCCTCGCATCCTTGAAACGTGCATAATGAAGGATGCGGCCATTTTTTATTGGTTGATCCAAGTCTTGACACCCTTCCACACATCCTTGGCTCAAGGAGGAGAGGCAAGCATCCTTACGCCCTTGCAACAGTCGTTTGTTTGAATTGGGAACTCGGAAGGTATGTTTATACACAAATGCACCCTCGCCGCAAAGGTTGCATTGCTGTGAAGGCTGCGAGGATTCAAGGATCCGAGGATTATTCCTATGAATTCGGAAACAGCCAGTGATTTTTGGTGAAAAGAATTCTTCAACAATTTGTTCCAATACCTTATGTGAACACTCGTTTCTCTGCTTCAAGGTCAGCGATTGGAAGTTTTTAACTTTCGGCGTCTCGGGGTCCTACCCGCAAATCACGGACTTGTGTCGCGGTAACATTGTTCTGGTTGGTGCAGTCAAATGATACACGCCGCGGAACTATTATATTCTGCCAATAACCACGGACCAGAGTTACAGGTGTGCACGTAAGACATTGAAACAAGTTGTTGCAGAATTCTTTTCACCAAAAATCACTGGCTCTAGTCATTGAATTCGCGAAATTTTCCTGTCCCTAGTAAGGAGATATAAACAGAGAAAAGAGGGAAACGCATTTTACTAAAACGTTAATAGTTTACTGTTGCATTAAGAAAGAAAGCTGAACATTATAGAAAAATGGCACAGAAGGAATTAGAGTGAACAGTGTCAACTCCAGTGTTTTGCATCAACAACGTATGACCTTGACTAAGAGACCAAGCCTCCACAATGCTAAACCCTGGGAACTGCTTGCTTGTTGCAGCACTTGTCACAAGTATTGCGTGTTACGTCAGCGGCCGCGGTACGAAAACCAGCTCCCACCGTCAAGAGAGAGGAAATAAACTGTTCCTCTGCCCCTCTCTTCTTACAGCTTTGTAGCTTTCCAATTTGATATCCAGTGTAAACTGTCTGGCCATAACCATCTTAAGTAGAAGGACACTGCCTTCGATTTGGCAACCCTGCGGCAGCAACAGTTGTTTTATTATTGCAATGGCTTTCCTGATTCGCCAGTCTGTTTTATGCACAGACGAATAAGGAAAAACCATTGCCGTATGCTAACTCAAAGAACTGTTATGGCCGTGCACAGAGAAAAAGGTTTTCTATAGTCAACCATATATGGACGGCATTAAGAAGAAAGGAACCAATCCACAAAATAATGTATTTTGAGATAATCTGCCACGTAGAAGAAGAATGTCCGGAGAATGGCCTAGAAAAAAAAGTACTAAATCACAATATTTAACGAAAAATAATAGCCAAGAAAAAACGGCTTATACAAGTGTTAGATTCACACATCAAACTTTGACCTTGGACCGGGATGTTTTAAGTGTTGACCAAAATATCTCACTCACTCACCCAAACTGAACTTTCGGACGACGGTATGTGCGTACTGAATGGCGTGTGTCAATAGCAATTAGTTTCATCATCCTTGCTCATGGCCTGCTGTCTAGTAATTACTTAGCGCGCATTAGAATGTACGTCTGCCTATAGCTTGCTCGTTCAGGGCCTGTACGCTGTTGAGCTCCAAGGTCGACGATTTGTGACTCCTTGCTTGCCTCATCGTCTCTACGTGCTGTTATTACGTTTATAGTAAACTTCCGAACTGGATAGAACTTATACCGATGTCAATCAGGAGTGAACTTAACGTGACTATAATGCATTTGTAGTAAAATTCTCGAACCAGGCTGACGTGTAAACACTGAATTAACCCGGGCTGCAAGATTGTGAAGAGACATATTTTTGCTAAAATAATGCTCAAGTACAGAACAAATGACTGTCGAAAATCCAAGAGGCGAACATTGGATATATACAGTGAAACCATCGTAAGAAGTTTCCCGTTTATGAAGTTTCGTGTTTAATAAGTTGTATAATTTTGCACCATGTCTATATACACATGTGTAACTTAAAACTTAACTCCTTTAAGAAGTTTTTATATTTAGTAAGCATTGTTTCATTCAGTCGCATGAAAATTGTCTTAACAGGCTTAAAGTGAATTTTGGTCGAACGTTCTCGTCAGAAAATTTATTTTGATTAATTTTGCAGTTTCCATTATTTTTATGACAAGCACTTTTATGAAGCTAGCACAGGACGATTCTAACCTCTTACATAAACGAAGAAACGATTCAATAATGGCTACCGCACGTCTTCAATCTGTTCAGTCCGGTGGGTGTTGGAAGTAAATTTTTCCATGCGTATTCCACACTCCAGTCCACCTCGCAGACTGCATTGAGTCACTTCACTCTTACGTCAATCTATTCCAGGTGTGTTTGCAGTAATATTTCAATCCGGTGTTCTCAGTCCAGTCCAATGAGAATTCGTATTGATTTTTTGTTAGTGTGTGTCTGTGTATATATATATATATATATATATATATATATATATATATATATATATATATATATATATATATATATATACACAAACATAAAATAAAAAAATATTTTACTATTTATATTTATATATATATATATATATATATATATATATATATATATATATATACACAGACACACACTAACAAAAAATCAATCAATACGAATATATATATATATATATATATATATATATATATATATATAATATTGAATTGTTTTACTTTTATGCATTTTTTTAGTATAAAAATATTTCGTAATCGATTTTAAAACATGTCAAACAGTATCCCGTAATATATACCGTAAAGTTAGGATACTACGCACCCCCATAAGCAACTTTGCACCATTAGATTCATTTCGTTCTATGTTGGAATTCCAGGATAATAGTCACTCTAAAGTATTGTTTATTATTAAAGCTAGGCGAAGTCTTCAAGAATTTGCTGTTCTGCAAATCTTCACTCACAAAATAGTGATATGTAGTGCAAAATAACCCCAAAATTTTGCATAGTAACTCCGCTTTACGGTAATATCAGAGTGAATTTTTTTCATTTCATCATTATGTTTTTTCGTTTTTGCGACTTATAAGAACGAAAACCATGCAATGTTTTGACTTTGAAATGCTATTATGGGAAAACTGGCTGGCCTAAGTTATTTCGTAAAAGGAAAATGCATTCCCAAGTAACTTCTACAAAATTTACAACATTTCATTCAATTATAAAATTATTACGATTTGTCGTCACTTTTGGGCGCCCTTAAGGACGTACTTAACCGTGATCGCTTCAGAGAAGGGTGAGTGTTAGACAATTTTATTATACCTATTTTCAGATTTTGACCCATAACATTTATTCAAATTGTACGGTCAGAAATTTCCCTTCGACAAAGCATAGGATAAATTGTTAGTAAACTGCTTGGCATAAATAATATTGGAATGTTTCATTAATTTGTCATGCAGAATCATTGCGAAAGAATTCGTGAAAGTTTACTTATAATTCTCTTGCAATGATTCCGCTCAACAGATTAGTGAGGGATTCCGTTATTATTTATATCAAGCAGTTTACCAAGAATATAATCTATGCTTTGTCGAAGAGATAATTTTGGTAGTACAGTTTGAATGAATGTTATGGCACTAAAACTGAGAATACAATAAAATGGTCTGACACTCCCCTTACGGGGTATTGATCCCTACCACCTTGGATTTATCTGTTTCTTCTCGATAACTTCTGTTTCAGTCGATGTATCAAAATTTTTGTCACGCCAAGGCATAGATACAAACTTAATCGATTTTCTGTAATTGCTGGAACCATAATATATTCATTATTTTGCAGCGGGAAACAGCTGACAAGGGAAAATAGTTTTATTTACGGGAGCGACTACAGAGGCCGCAACATTAACAGAAGCAATGCCATATGGATTCCAAAAAGTGAATGAAACAATAAACTATGCCTTGTCAGCGTGAAAAAAGTAAAACAATTTGTCTCTTCCCTGATTTATAAGAAAAACCGTAAAACCTATCTGACAGGGATCAATCCCCCTGAACCGTCATGGATGTGTGTGTACTTTATTTAGTTATCTGACACGTGCGGTGTACATAGTCGTGAGAATGACGGCCTGCCCGCCAGGTTGCGTTGACTGCGAACACCTGGGCGAAGCGCGTGCGCACGAGCGTCTGGCTCGCGTTAACTTTCTCGCTCCTCGGAAATGTCCGGAGTCATTCGTTCATCCTCGGCGACTGAGCCAGACTTCTCCACTCCTCTCTTTAATCACCACTCTCCTGTGTAAATTAGTTTAGGTTAGTTTAGTTTATGTTTGTTTTAAGTGTAAAAAAATACTGTGCGCTGAATAGGACGGTTTTGGTAGGTTAGGAAACTGCAGCAGGGTGGCCACGTACGGGGAAAACCTGGAATTATCAGGGAAATTATGGCCTCCTGAAAATATCAGGGACATTTCAGGGAATTTACTTGCCTTGTTCATTTTGAGCTTCCGTAAAAGTCATAGGAAGGAAAATGCTGGCGTTCTGAGAGCATTATAATAATTTTGTTTTAAAAAATTACCGTCGTATGGAGGTAATCATACTCCTGGATTGTTAAAGTCAAAATTTGCATGTTTCCGTTTTAATGACTACACTAAAACCAACTGACATAACAAACTGAAAAAATTCACAATCGATAAAGACGTCGCAGGTTACAATTTCACGTACATAAAAACAAAGAATAATTTTTTTCTGTATTTAAATAAAAATGCTAAAATTTAAAATAAATATTTGAACAGTTCAATAATTTTCTTTAAAATACAAAAGTATTTTATTTTGTGGTTTAACATAGCTGAACTTGTAGCAGCCTAGAACATCGTAATTCACTGCAAATTTTTCCAGTTTTGTAAGTGAATTGGTTTGACCAAAATCTCCTCACTCACTAATTTTTTTTTCCGAGCGAGGTGGTGCAACGGTAACACGGACTTGCATTCCGGAGGACCAGGGTTCAATCCCTGCTCCGACCATTCTAATATTGGTTTTCCATGGCTTCCCATAATCGCTCCAGGCGAATGCTGGGATGGTTACTTAACATAGAACAATGTCAACTCCTCTCCCAGCTCCTGTCATTGTACCAAGTTGTGTCATTGTCTATAATGACCTCGCTGTCGGCGAGACGTAAAACCCACTTACCTTATTGTCTTTTGATACATGACCAAATGTAATGCTGACATGTTGCAGGCTGATAAGGCATTGTGTACTTGAACCAGAAAAAATAAAAATAAGTTTAAAGAAAACATTGGTATCTAAGACATCGCATGTTATGGGCTGCAATATGGCGCCGTTCAATTTGGCCACACATAGAGATAGACCGTCAGCATTTCTCTTGCACCCGTTTTGGTTGTAACGGGGTCCTTAAAGAAGGGGGGGGGGGGGTAGTCAATTTTTTTTTATATATTTCAGTTTTTGAATAATAATATTTATTCAGATAGTTTTTTTCAAAATGTTATATTCGACAAAGCATAGGATATATTCTTCGTAAACTGCTTGACGTAAATAACTGTGGAATCTTTCATTTTTATTTGGCATGCAGAATCATTACAAGAGAATTATCGTTAACTTTGAGAAATTCTGTTGCTGTGATTCTTCATATCAAATTAATGAAATATTACATTGTAATTTATGTCAAGAAGCAATTTACCAATACTTAATCCTATGCTTTGTCGAAGAGAAAATTTTGGTAATGCAATTTGAATGAATTTTATGGCACAAAACTTAAAATTCAATAATATTGTCTAACGTTCCCCCATAACCTTAGTGGTTACATTGAATCGGCGAGGATGAACGAATGGTCCCGAGTATTCCCGAGGAGCGGGGAAGTTAACGCGACGAAGACTCTCGTGTCACGTGCGCGGCACGGCCTTGGCGCGAGCAGGGACGTCACGTCAGTATGTGACAAGCCGTCCTGGCGACGCGACGGTCTTGGGCGGAGTTCGTCCTTCCTTCGCGAGACTTGTTCTTCCGCATTGCGCGCTCGCAGCCTACGTTATAACTGCGTGTGTTGGTGCTACATTATTACAACTACGACGGCGACAATCCCAGTGGCTTGTTCTCTCAGTCGACAATGAGAGCCGTGCTTCCTAGCTGCGGCGGAGTGAAACAAGTGGCGCATTTTTCTCGTCGGCCGCAGTGGTGCGCGGTCGGGCACGTTCGCCCCGCCGGAAATTGACGAAATAACGGCTTTTTAGTTTGGTGATTTCTCTCTGCGTCGCTCTGTGTGCATTGAGACGCGTAAGTAGCCAGAAAACATCGCACTGCTGTGGTTCCCGCGCTGTCCGACACCTTGGCTTGCGCGGCAGTTATTTTTGTAGCTCGATTGGAGGGGGGTTGGGGCAAGGGTGTGCAATTATGTCCAGTGGTTGATATGCCGACCATCTCTTTAAATCAGGTGGGCTAAGGTGTGCCGTCTTGGGAAAACATTTCGATTTTAAGGCGCATATATGCAAATTTTTTTTAATACATAATCTTTGAATATAACGTTTGTAGGAATATTGACATTTTTATTAGATAGTTTGTTGTATCATTTTCTTTGGGGGCCAATCCCCTCGTAAATAATTTCTCGGGGGAGGGGGAGGCAAGTGTGTGTTATTTTAGTAGACAAACCTAATAGGAACAAGGCTTGGCGTAAAAAAAAAGAATTCGCGTAACACGCTACAGCAGTCTATGTGCCAGGCCGGAGTACTTGGCACATGAACGGTTTTGCAAGCGAGTCACATTATTATTTTTTACGCGAAACCGGTAAACGTATATTCTTATTACGTTTATCTACGATAATATCACACACTTCGATATGCTTCAATAATTTTAAAAATGCAGCACGCTTTTTGGAAATATAATTTTGGACCTACTTGAAATAATGAAAATAGTTTTTTTTATATAAAACTCCGCCAAATATAGTCGATGTAGTTCTAGTCTCGCCCTTGCCTGCGTCTCTTAAACGCGGATGGCCGAGTTCAAAAGAGAAGCAACTCAAAATTCCCATTTTTAAGTAAAACGCACGTAGAGAGATTTCCGTTTCGCCGAAAAAGCTGTAAATTGACATATTTGGTAATTTGAAGCAAAAGTACAGGGGCAACTGTTTAAGGGGTTTCAAAATGTTTATAGTCTGCCTTTGTTGAAATTATCACGCTTTAAAATAAACGATAGGCGTATACAGTTTCTAGAACTTTACTGGCAAACAGAATAAAGTACCACGTTACTAAAACAAGGGAATTTATGTGCTGTTTTTCTTTTCAACTGAGTACAGTACACTTCTGACTCTGTGTTGGTAAAATGCAATTGTTTGAGTTGTTTCCCTTTTGAATTGGGCCATCGGTCGGTACATTATCTTCTTAGTACTAATAATTTAAAATTTAGTTTTTACAGATCACTAAGAGACGGGAAAAATTCTCGTGTGTATTCAAGCAGACATTATCTGCTCACTGGTTGCTCGATGACACAGTGATATGGGCCTGCATTTAGTTGCTTCTGTACTATTGACTAAGCTACTTACAGCAAGTGTCAAATAAGTCACGGGACAATTGCGGAAGTGGCACGAACATACAGTTGCTGGCATTATAGCTTGTGCCTTAAAGAAAACGCGAATTTTGCAGGTCTCTACAGATCGGGAATAAAGACTTGAGGGGATAGAACTTTTCGATATTCTCTTTCTGCCGCAGTAATCCTTGTAGGCGGTTCGGGATAAAGTGAGCGCTAAAAAGAGCCCTGATAAAGTTCTATTTCCAGCCAATTCGAATCTTTCCGCGTGTAACGGCTAACGACGGGAAATATAAGTTCTCTGGGCGCGTCACTTGAAGTTTGCGCGTGTAAGATACATTGTGCAGTCAGTAGGTACCAATGTAGTTTGATATAATAAGTTTATTAATTATGTAAAATACAATGATGTCGATTTCGGTTGATTTCGTTTCAGTTCTGCTGTGTTTAAATAGGAAAACACACGGAACTATATTGCGCGATTTCGCTACCAACCATACAAGCAGTAAGGGCACTACAGTTAATACTGAATTATAAGCAGTTACGGCTAGTGATATATTTCAGAGGTTAAATTCTTAGTGCTCATCTTATCCTGAACGACGTATAGTAAGTTTCGCTACAGTTCTGGTCGTATAGTTGGACGGTTTTTCGCCATGGTATAGGAAAATTTTCACAAGCAACTATTACCTCATTCCTTGCGAAGATAGCAGTTCCTTCACTTGCCAGGGTCAGCCACAGGTCGTCGGCTTTTTTTCTCGCTGTCAACATTATTTGTAGTCACTTTACCTATCTGCATGAGTCACATTTCCCTGACCATCTGCGATATTTACTATCAGTTTACAATCCCCTGTGAAACTATGGCACCATCACACGACAAGCGTGTTTCAAGTGCATGTGTTGTATGAGAATCGTTATAAATGTCTGTAATTGTGTATTATATATTTTCGTTTGCTAATACATTCTCAAATGTTTATGCCAACAGGTAAATGTGTCCCACTGGTACGGTTTTAGAGCCGAACAATTTTTTTTGTAAACAATCGTTCTGACAGTAAAATATCTTAAGGGTGTTCACATGACAAAAATTCAGAATTTGATATTTGTACGACATAGTGTTAGTTTTATAGACATTACTTAGGACTAAATTTTTCATTTGTACAAATGTTTTAACTGTCACAGTTTTTCTAGCGGCATGTCAAAGTCGGTATGTACAAGTTATGGGAACGTAGTATAACAAAAACCAAGTGTATTACTCGAATAAAATAACTTGTCACTGTAATTATATACTATAGACAATATGCTAAAATATTAATAAAATGCATACAATAGTCCTTTTGTATTTTTTTTATTGCCATCCATAAATGAATTAAATTGTCATCTTTTCAGATTGGCTTTTAGAGTACAAAGGAATCTCATTGTGTGTTATAGCATATTGCTCATAATATATAATGTTAGTGTACATTATTTCATTCGAGTAAGACACTTGGTTTTTTAATTACTATGTTCCCGTAATTTGCATATTTTGACATTTTGTCATGTCACTATGGGTAAACTGTTAGATTTTAAAAAAATTTACAAGTGGTAAATGTAGTCACCAGTAACGTCTATAAAGCGATCATACGCCGTCAAATATATTATACATTTTTGCCACGTGAACGCCCTTATGTTAAGATGACGGTTTCTGTTGTAAATCGGCACAAGTAACCTTGAAAACAGAACCAAGCACAGTTATTTGGAGTAGATTTTTAACAGGGAAGAGAACATATTTTTATTGTGATGCATTTCGTTTGCCACGCCAGCGGGTAGCTGGTACATTTTGGTAATATAAAATTTTGTCAATCATGATTATCGCTTACCGTCATTGTTACGCCAAGTGCTCCGTTTGTATACTAAACGTGTTTCTACAGAATTAAATTATTGCACTTTGGAATAACTCTTCACTTTTTTTAGTCATAAGTAAACTGCTTTGATTTCTGTTATTTCGTACGAGTACTTCTTTCTATTTCTTGCTATCGTTTCTTTGTGGAACTTGTCATTACTGTACGAGATTACATATTTTACAGCCTGTAAACAATGAAATGACATATTTGTCATATTTTTTTCTTCCCCAGTTGCTAAAGGAAATTCAATTTTGGAGTGAAAAATTTCAGGAAATTATTAGGTGCTTGTCAGAAAGTTGTTTGTTCACCATACTGACTTCGTAAGCTCTCGAGACCTGAATATACTTTCTGTGGCACTACTCATATTTTTCCTGCGGTATCGGAAAATTTTGTTTAAATTTACAAAAATATAGGGTTACTATTAAAATAGTTTAACGGTAATCGTTATGACAAAGTTAGTTGTAGTTTTTAAGTACGAAATTGTGTAGAAAGAATATTTTTGCACATAGAAATTTTAGTAACACCAATGTTTTTTCTTCGTTACTGCAATGGAATTGTTTTTACTTTGACAGTAAGACTCCGAGATACCGAGGTCTGTTTTCAGTGTCACTTTCAGTAAAATGTCCACATGGCCCGTTTAAGTGTGGCTAGGACTACTAAAATGAAGATTCTCGTGGTATCGTGTAATATACTCTGTTTTGTTAGAAGCAGTGTTGCCAGTGGCAGCGGAGTACAAATTCCATGCTCCATATGCAAAAGTCCCATTTCAACACAAAAAATTCCACATCTGGAAAAAAAAAATATTGTCTCCAGACAGCATCATTTTTTAAAACTGACCGTTGATTTGTACAATTTGTTATATTGCATGGGTTATTTATTTGTATTTTTCCAGCCCCTTGTGCTCCTAGCCTTTGGAAGGTACTCATATGGCAAGAAACACATCCAAAGAATTTAAATACACAAATCTTTAAATAACTACCAAAAATATATACACATATAAAACACTTAAACGTAATACGCAACGCAACAGTACTACAAATACTTAGCAGACACTATGAAGCTCATAATAGCATATCAAATAATGTGATTAAAAGTCACATAACATTAATATTTACCATAAAAAATCCCTTGTCCCATATTTAATTATTATATTTGAAAGTCCCACGAAATGGGACCAATCCCACGACCTGGCAATACTGGAATTATAAGCAAAATACTGGACAGCAGAGCGTACTAATTTACTGTTTGGATCGCAGACTGGCGTACTGCGACTATTGCAAGCTTTGGTTTCCGGAACTCGCCCCGTCACCGCAGGGCGTGGAGGAGCACACGTAAGCGCATTTCTTTGCCACGGAAAGGTCATCGTGAGTCGCGTCACTGTACACCCGCCACAGTGAAGTAATTTATCGCGAAATACGACACTTCGTCCCCGGCTTCGACGTCAAACTATACACATCGCACGCGCCGTCGAGCGAGGACTATCGTCGTACTACATAGGCTGTTCTTCTCGCCAAGGCTGCGGTAGCCAACGAACCACTTTCTTATTCTTTCTTCACTGAAGATGTTTTATTGTTAAGGCCATGCTCTTTAGTTCCTACTCTTTTTGCGATAGTTATTTTCAAAGCCTAAACGAGACCAAGCATCAAAAATAAGTTCGGCAGTTTTGTTGAAAACTGTTTTCATCATGACTGGATTTATTTACTTGGACATACTCCATTGCGAAATAAATTACTGTTAAAAGAAAACTAAAAATAATACAAGAAAACATAAATAAGCAGAGTATGCTTTAGTCATCAGGATACATACACATCATGAAATTCCAAAACTGGAATCTGGTCAGATAAAAACAATGAACAAACAGAAAATAAAAGAAATAACAAGAATATAAAAATAGCTAAGTTGACATGTGACACAACGATGAGACGAGACAAAAACCCAAACAGAAATACAACAAAACAACGATTTTTCTGTTTGTTCATTGTTTTTATCTGACCAGATTCCAGTTTTGGAATTTCATGATGTGTATGTATCCTGATGACTGAAGCATACTCTGCTTATTTATGTTTTCTTGTATGATTTTTAGTTTTCTTTTAACAGTCATTTATTTCGCAATGGAGTATGTCCAAGTAAATAAATCCAGTCATGCACTCCCATTGCACAGTTCTTTCAAAGATCATATGTTTTCATCATATTGACTAATTATTTCGAGACAATAAATGCTGTTGTTTTATGTGCTGATAGTTGTTATGTCGCCTGAAAAAAAAACGGTATTCTCCGGACAGTTACTTATTGGTTGTTCACGACAAAGTCTGCACTTTTGAAGCCGGTGATACTCTTACTTTCATATAAATTGTGTAGTAAGCAGATTGTATAGATTCCGCAGAGCTCAAATGTGGAAGTATTAGGCGTCAATAAAACATATTTCATTATTCTTCTCGTAATTATGGTACCCGAAAGTGCTTAGTTTATTTGGAACAACCTATACGAAGATACAATATACCAGAAAACACTGATTTTTATGGACACAGTTTTGCTAGGGACCTCTTACAGCGTTGTTAGTTTATCGTGCACATCATTTACGACGCAGGGGCCGCGGTGGGCGAATGGTCAGATCATTCGCCTCCCACCAAGGTGATCCGGGTTCGATTCCCGGCGGGGTCGATCCCCGTATTTTCGCATGTGAGAATCGTGTCGTTGGTTGGCGGGTTTTCTCGGGAATCTCCCGTTTTCCCCGCCCTTCATTCCGGCGCTGCTCGCTTCATGTCACCCCCCCCCCCCCAAGTGCTCAAGATTCCACTATACACCTAGTACAGAGTCTTTGTTTTAAATTCGTAATATTTGTTTTAGAGTATAAATCAAAGTTATTTGTTTGAAGAAGTTTTAACATGTTTGTACTAAATTTGTTTCATGCGTTAAATGCAATTTGTATACAGTGATAGATAAAAATTGATACTAATTTGTTTCTATCACTGTTTAGAAATTGCGTTTACCAAGTAATGCAAATTTAGGGAAGAAATGTTAAAGATCACATTCATTAAATTGGTTCTTCAAACAAATATTTTTTTATTTATACTGTTAAACAAATATTACGGCTTTAAAACAAAGACTTTGTACATCATGGGTATAATGGAATCTTAAGACCTTGATGTTGAGCGCTGACCAAAATCTCTCAAACTCTCGCTCATTTTCGACGCGAAGCAGCATTGACGTATGAGACCCGCGTGGCGGCACCGAACAACTGGGCGCTTGCGTTGCGTAATAGCCGATGTCGGCGCAAGTTCCTAGGCGTACATCCTTGCCTTGTCGCAGGAAGTGTCGCTAATTAATATATGTTAGTACCTCGTGCTGGCATATCTCCTCAACAACCTGCAGCCCGCCTATACAACTCAAGGCAGGCAACTGCGTGCAGGATACACGTATAATGGTATTTAGTTGGGAACAAATTGTAATTTTATATTTCTATGAAAAAGTGTTGGTTTCGCAGATGTTACTTGGCAGTACATTTTCTTCTTGCAAAAACAAATTAGCTGAACCCAAGGGCGCCTATCTTATAAATTGTAGGGGGGGGGGGCCAGATCGTAATATATGTTTATGTCAACAGGCACGGATAAAGTCAGTGTATAAATTTGTAGCCACTGATATATTTCGACACATGAAACCCAGCGGCGTTTTTCTTCTGGGGGGGGGGGGGCAAGATTTTATTTCGGCAACCGTGACCTTGTTGCATCTTTTTTATTAATTAAAAATGTATAAGTTAGAAACTTTAATAATAAAACTTCAGTTCTATGTTCTTAATTTAGCATTATTTAAATAACAAAATATAAAAAATATATTTTATACATATACAATTCTAAATCTAGGGGGGGCATTTACCCTCCCCCCACCCCCTAAATGACGCCCCTGATGAAACCGCGTTGATTACGAAACTTATCAAACTGCAAATAGTTTGCTATAAGTTTTATTAAAAAACAAAACTAAACACATTGTGGAACATCTGTTAGAGGGGGGCTCAGACCCCATCCTTCCCCTCCTTATGGTCGCCCTTACCAGTTTTCCCATTGTGACATTTCAGAGGTCAAATTTGAATGATTTTCCTTCATACGCCGCCTGTATTAAGGCCTTGTTACGGAGTTTTGCAGTGATTTCGAAAATATTTTTTTATTGCTACCTAATACTCATATCAAAATTTCGCTGCACGGTTTTGACACTTATATGTTATAATTTGTAGCTGAAATTTTTTTGTAGAATTATACTGAACGGTTTTTTTAGATTTCATTACCCAAAGTACCACGTTTTTCGTCGTGAAAATAAGCAAAAATGAAGGAAATTATTTTTTTGCTGGCGAATGGTACATTATTTAAAAAAACTGCGTCCACAGTATTGTGCATCGTGTGATTGCACATTGACTCAAATTTTTTCAAAACTTTTGGTTAAAAAAATATTTGAGTTATTGGCAACAGTCTGAAAAAAAAAACTCGTGAACAAGCCCTTAACAATGAATGTAATGAAACTAAATAATTCACAGTTTAACTACGTGTGTTAAATTTAATTTTTTCCTATTATAATTTTTTTTTTTTAATTACAAAACTATTTTGTAGTGGGTTTTTATTTGCTTCAAGCCATAGCCCGTGACATGTACTTTCAGTGTGAATAATTTCGTGTCATTATGTTCGAAGGTTTACAGGGTGTGTAGGATGTAAAAACATGCAGATTTTAACTTTGAAATGTCATATGCCTAATAGGAAAACTGGCTGAGTTTTTTTTTAATAGGAAAATTTACTCCCGAGTAACGTCTACAAAATTAGCACTATTTCACACACATAAAATTATGATATTTCTTCCCTTCTGCTCTGGGGTAGTGTTCGATTGCAGTGCAATATTACATTTATTTATTATTTGCCTTGCGCTCTAAATATTTGTCACAGAATATTAGAGACTACAGAAGTGAGGACGGCAAAATGAGTCACGTGCGACAGTTGGCCAGCAACATGGCGGAAACGTTACCGTTAGTGTCAATGATCTTCTGTGAAAATAATTTCGCGGCAACTTCACTGAAAAAAATACTTATTAGTCACTGCAAAATATTTTGTTGAAATTGACCCTACCAAATTTTTTTGTAGTGACCACAAAAACATTTTGCTGTTCCCAATAAAGTTTTGCAGTGATTACAAAAAAAATTTTGTAACCACTACAAAAAAAATTTTGTACCCACTACAAAAAAATTTGGTAAGGTCCATTTTAACAAAATATTTTGCCGTGACTAATAAGTATTTTTTTCAGTGTTCTTGCATTGCCTTACGTACTTATCTACAGCTCTGCTTCGTGATTATTGGCCGCTTGTCCTTGTGGTGGGGCGTTTCTCATTTGACTGTGCCAATCACAATTAGGTTACTGCGACACCACACGTCTGTGATTCGCGGGTATAGAATCACAAGACGCTGGGGGTTGAAAGAATCGAATCACTGACCACGAAGCAGAGCCGGAGATATGCACGTGTTTTACGCGAAAATATTTTGCCCCACTTTGTTTCGCTGCTTTGCGTGCACATCTGCAGTTCTGCTTCGTGGTCACTGATTGGATAGTTTAACTGTCACGAGTCTTGAGATTCTACCGGCAAATCACAGGCGTGTGTTGATGCAGGAACGTTATTGTAATTGGCTCAGTCAAATGAGATACGGCTCTTCGCGTAGACACGTTGCCAATAACTAGGGACAGGAAAATTTCGCGAATTCAGTGACCTGCAGACTAGAATCCACGGTCCTATGCATACTCCAGCCTCGACTATTACTTCATTGTCTGTTGTTCCACTGAGTAGCAGCTAATGGACAAATGGTCGGGACTTGAGTGTATATAAGATACTGAATACTAACATGCTTGTTATTGAACCCGCGATATTGTCCTTTCCCTACCAATAACCATGAAGCAGAATTGCAGATGTGTACGTAAGACACTGAATCAAAGTGAGGCAGAATTCCTTTCGCGAAAAACTGGGGCCCCTGCTCATAAGGTAGCAAAAATATTTTCGTAATTAACTCGTTGCTCAACCAATAGTAAGGTTGAATCTACTACATGCTAGAAATACCAATGATAAAAGTTATGCGCAGGGAGAATTTTTACTGCTTGAATGCTGGTATCGGAAAGGGTGCAATCCGACCAATTACAGAGCTTTCCTGAATTTTAAGTTACATGAAGTTGATAATTCAAAAGCCAAAATTGGTTTGCTTTTCACATTAAAATTAAATTAAATGACTTCTTGGTTTGCCACGTCTAATTAAAATTAAGTTTACTACGGTTTCGTATTTTATTAGGTACGTTAGTGATTGCGGCGAAACTAGCGGCATAAATTTTCCCTATGCCAAACTCTCCCATAAGAAAACACATTTTCTTTCTAACCTAGTAGAATTTACCTTACCCATAGTTACTGGTCCCGCAGCCTAGGAAAGGTTTTTAGAGTGTGGCGCAGCGGACGTGAAATGGTATCTACTGTACAGCTACCCGCCCCAGTAAAAGGGGAAATGACAATGAAGGCCTGAGTGTGCCGTTAACAGCTACAACCAGGGGGGTGACACAGGATAGGGCCTACGCAGCTCTTATTTTCTGTAAACGATTGCGTGTGTACCAATATACAAAATTACAAACATCACTGCACGATATTGTAATATATTAACAGAAATAATATTTGTAGGCAGTTACCATATATTACAGTGTTAATGTCGGAATGTACACGAATTAAATATTTTGTTTTGTTGTAAAAACTGTTTAAAGAATGTTGATGTATATTGAGAATCTTGAAAATTTTTTGTAGTGGTACATCCGAGGATCGTGTAAGGATACGCCGCCATTTTCCGTTACTATTATCACTCGTGTGCATGCTCGCCGCGTGGTTGCGATTCGTCAACATTTATCGTACCAAATGGTTTGTTTTAGTTAGAACTTTTAATTTTAAAGTTCCATGTGCATTTTATTTTGCATAGGACTAGGTTTTTATTGTACCAGTTATATGTGGCTTCATAACCTGTGTTTCGTTTCGCTTTAAAATGTTTTTACGACTGATGTTAACCTAATAGAGTGGCAGTGTGTTGTGTCCCACATTCTGCCAGTTGTTTTAATAATAATAATAGCTGACTTCGAATGTACCTAATATTACGTACTATTTATGAACAGTACTTAAATAAAAATATCAGATTTACTCGTATATAACCTTAAAGTTACAGGTTATGAGTGCACACAATTTAACAATATCAAGAACCTCACCGCTTGAAAAAAAAATTAATAAATAAAATACATTATTACAAAACACTCATCTAACAACATTATAGGCTAATTAAATATTTAAACAGTTCATCACGTCACGACTATGCATCACTGTGGATACTAACACAAAATTTCCCTCGACAGAATATGTATGTTTTCTGTTGCGTGGTTGGTAACACACAATCGTTTACGACAACGAGATCGGGCCGTAAATAAGAAAGGCTGGTTAACCTGGCAGTGCCATCTCTTATAAACCCTTACTTACTCCTTGGCTACAACCAATCAGCAGATGCGCACACCTCCGGTGGTTAGGGGCAGGAGGAGGAGTAGGAGGAATTTTCCGCTCTGAGCGTCGCCAGGACCTTTCTTAGCTCGCGTGACCAGTAGGGAGGGTTGAAAATCTCTAGAATATTTTCTGCCAGCTTAGTCTCCAAACCAGTGTAACGTTCTCTGCCTTGTGTGATTGGGCGATGGTTGTGGGACGGTGTAGCTATTAACAGACGAATTACGGACGTTGAGTTTTAGCGCACTTGAATTAACATTGGCCCAGTCAAATAGTGACTCACAAGTATCAAAACAAAATAATCGGAAATGAATACATTAGTTAGAAGCCTATTAATCAACTTTTCACGACATAAATCATAGTCCCTACCAGTGGTATTATGTTTATGATCATTTGTACTAGTTCATGTGGTATAATGTATTTACTTTGTGACAGTGAAAATGTTTATTTTCTAAGTCATTCAAGTAAAAAGTAGGGAATTTAATTTGTGCACGCAAAACCATACATTTAATCCATCCACGTAAGTTTTGTCATTTCTCTACTTAACTATAAACAATTTAACCTTTTTAGTCACAGTAACCACTAAAAAGGACATTGCGTTAAAAGTGTATACATAGTTATAACTGAGCTCAGAAAGAAACTGCAGGCCAGTAATATATTTATGAGATGCTATGTGATTGAAACCTTTACTTCGGTTAGTGGAGTTGACAACCAATAAGGTCTAGTATATACACGGTGTTTATTGGTTCAAAGGTCTAAATGAGCACAATGTTACTTCAAGTATAGTGTTAATAATGTAGTTCGGTCATCGTAACAGGTAAAATTATTACCTAAAGGCTTAAGTGTCACAAAGGAACCCTAATGTAAGGTACTCGGGCGGTTCACATCAGCAGTTGAGTTGGGACTGCATGTAGTTGACCCGCTAGACCAATCAGTGTTCCCTGGAGTGGTGAAGGGAATGGGGCGTTGTGGCTGGCCCTCCTCGGACAACTGATGCGTGAAGGCGGGCACGATGGGAATCCGGCGCTCGGATGCGACCCAGCGCGCTGGCCCGCGTCGCTACGCCTCGGCAGACCGAATCCGGCCGCTGCCACCACAGCGCATGGACACTAGAGTAACTTCTATTCACTGGGCCACCGGTCTTTGACAGTCAAAAAGTAATCATCGCTAGGGACATGAAATATCCCCGTTTTCTTTTGGCCACAAGCAAGAACTCAAACAATTATAAGTTCGTGTCACTTTCCCAATTGTCTCTTGCTTTATTTGACTCTCCCTGGAGAGAGAGGTGAGCCAATCATACAGAAGCAAGTAAATGGAGGCCAAATAGTGTTGTTTCGCCGTGTCAGTGCGCAGCCAATGAACAGCTGTTGTCTGCTTGAGTACGTCGATATTCTTGGAGGCTAGCCTGCCGTTTTCGTTGAACCCGCGAATTTTTCAGGTCTCTAATTCGCGTTGTTTCCTGCAAGCAGACTAGACTCCAAACAGCTGTATGCTTGTTCGACGTCACTTATTGGCAGAGATATGCAAAATTCGCCTTATTTTCTGACAGCTGACTAGACTCCAAGTGACTATTAGGCTCGTCCGACGTCTCCCGCTGACCGATATTGTCGTGGCTTGCCGCGGAGAATACTTACACGGTAGAGAGGCCAATCTCTGTGAAGACGTGACTAGAGACCGGAAAATGTCGCGGTTTCACTGACCTGTAGGCTAGCCTGCAAGAATATTTAAGGCCTGAAGCAGGCAGCAGATGTTCACTAGCTGTTTGCTGTTACAGTGATCTGTGTCTGTATTAGTTGCATTGTTATTATAGCCTCAGAGACTTCCAGTACGTGTTGAACAAGGCAAAGTCCTATCGCGAAAATGACACGAACGTACTGTTGTTGCACTTCTTGCTTGTGCCTAAGTGAAATCGCGAATTTTTCAGGTCTCTCGACGTAACATACGTAAATGACAACACATAAAAGTTTGTGGCCAATTGAATCGCAGATTATGCTCTGCTATGTACAGGAAAGTGAATTATTTTAGTCTGCTACCAAATGATAATGTGAATTTTGTGTCTCTCTACGTATTGTCTGACGATGTGGTATGCCGTTTAGAACGCATCTGACCCAGGGGCGTCATTTAGGGGGGTGGGGCAGAGGAGGGGGGCAATACTACCCCCTGAATTTATAGAAAGAAATTTGTAAAATAATGTTTTGTGTATTTTGTTATTTAAATAATACTAACGTAAACACACAAAACCGAAGTTATATTGTTAAAGGTTCTAATTTATACATGCTTAATTAATAAAGAAGATGCCAAAAGGTCACTGTCACAAAAAACAAATCTTGCAACCCCTTCCCCCCCAAGAATAATCTGAAATGACGCCCCTGATTTGACCAGTAAAGAAACTGTTCTACGGTAAACTGACTAAACCTCCTTTGGATCGGGCAAACACGTAGATGTCATTACATAAAGACTCGTGGCCAATTGAATCTCAGATTGTGCTCAAGTATGTATGCCTACTAAAGACATGGCCGTTCCCAGAATACGACGATCGGAGGGGGGAGGGGAGATTAGAATGAGATGTTCGTTTTCCGATGTACAGCATTTAACAAACCGATTTGTCTAACGCGTTACAATTACGCTCTGCACTCGAAATAGAAATCTCAAGAAACTATTATATTATATGAATCAATTTATTTTCTCTGTTCGAACTCTTTATTTCGGGAGCGGAAGGTTGAATTCCCCCCCCCCCCCTCTTCCTCTCCTTCCCTCTGAATACGGTCATGCCTACAGGGTAGTAACAACGTGAACTTTGCACGTGTCTAATGATAGGGTTTAGAATATGACTTGTCGGATATATAAAATACGATATTAATAAAGTTATTTTATTAATTTAGCTTTTAGAATTGCAGAGCGGAATCTTTTTTTTTTTTTTGTTTAATTCAAGTACTGCAGTGTATAATAGAAACTAATTGGAACTGTTTAGAGCTGTCAACAATACATAGTATGTATGAATAAAAAATTTCAAACAAAACGTTTATTAAAAAAATTTATTAATCCAAGATGGCGGCGGATGTTCCACTATATCGTATCCACAACTGCGAGGTCATCAGAGACAGAGGGGGCCGCGGTGGCTGAGGGGTCAGACCTCTCCCCTCCCACCAAGTCGATCCGGGTTCGAGTCCCGGCGGGGTCGGTCCCCGGATATTCGCATGTCGGAATCGTGCTGCTGGTCAGCGGGTTTTCTCGACGCTGCTCCATACTCACCTCATGTCACTCCTCACCAACACTGAAGACCTCGATGTTAAGGTCGCCACCTACCCGCGCGTGAGAGGCTCAAAAGCGACGGAGCAGTAAGGTCGACCTTGAAGCGCGTATCAAATGCCGCGTTGCCTCAACGAGCCAAGCGCTGAACTAGCGTGCAAGCTTCCCGCCGAACTGTTTTTACTGTGGGACATTAAGCGGTGACCATATAATTGTATTGGTGGAAAGTCTGCAACTAAGTTCAGTGCAGGTCGCAATCTGAATTTCACTTACATCCGATTAGTACATTTTGAAGTACGGAAGTCTGAAAAGGTAGTTTTTAGTAATGTTGGAGGACTAAGAAACAGCGTTTTTAATGAACGTGGCGTCTTAACAATGAGGTTTCGACCTTGTCTGACGTTTGTATTATTTTCGTACGTTGGTACGATGAGCATGCGTGGAATATATTCGTAGGAAAAGAAAACATGTTTACGAACACACTGCAACGCATTTGAAGCGTGGGGTAGGCGGCCGCCTTAAGGGTGTTCACGTGGCAATAATTAAAAATTTTATATTTGCTTGGCATAGTGTTAGTTTTATAGACATTACTTGTGACTACATTTTCCAGTTGTAGAAATTTTTTAGCTCTCATAATTTTCCCATGACGGCACGTCAAAGTCAGAATTTGCAAGTTACAGGAACATAGGTTTAACAAAAACCAAGTAACTTACTCGAATGAAATAATTTACACTGAAATTAGATATAATGGGCACTATGCTAAAAGATTTAAAAACACACAACAAAGTAATTTTGTCTTTTTTTTTAAATTGCCACAAATGAGGTAAATTTTCGTCATTTTCGGATTTTTTTTTTAAAGTACAAAGGAATATCATTCCGTGTTTTTAAATATTTTAGCATAGTGCCCATTATATCTGATTTCGGTGTAAATTATTTAATTCGAGTAAGTCACTTGGTTTTTGTTAAACCTATGTTCCTGTAACTTGCAAATTCTGACTTCGACATGCCGCTATAGGAAAACTATGAGAGCTAAAAAATTTCTACAAGTGGAAAATGTAGTCACAAGTAATGTCTATAAAACTAAACACTATGCCAAGCAAATATAAAATTTTGAATTTTTGCCACGTGAACGCCCTTAAGCACTGACCAAAATATATTCATTCCAGGGGCATCAGTTCAGGATTTTCTTGGGGGGGGGGGGGGCAATATTTTTTTTTGTGACAGCGACCTTGTTGCATATTTTTTTTTATTAATTAAGCACGTATAAGTTTTAGATATTGTGTTAGTAAAACTTCAGTTTTATGTGCTTAAGTTAGCATTATAAAAATATCAAATATAAAACATATATTTTTTTACACTTAAAATTGTAAATCCGGGGGAATGACGCCTCTGCTTCACTTCAATAGAAACAGAACCAATACTTCTGTTTAGGAAGGGGGAGGGAACCGTATTAACATTTGCCTATTGTCGGAAAACCGAAATATGAATTTATGGATTGGGAATTGATCTCGCGTCCTCCAGCCCGTGTGGAGGACTGATTGCAAAGTAAGCTGATATTTGCTCTAACCTTACTTGTTTACTTCCTCGCCTACACTTTGGCCTTTGAAACGTACTTCTTAGCTGTTGTGTGGTTCAGGCATGGCCGTTTGTTCCTTGTTTCCATTGTTGATCTGTTATTGTTGACAGTGATTCCTGCAAGTGTGCCACTTGGGCCAGAAATGTGGAACACACTCTGCTGCTCGCCCGTGTGTCAGATGACCTAGTTCTTGATTAAACGACAGTTGCTTTACGTTTCGACATGTCAGTTTGGCAAACATGGAAGCTCGCTGCCGGGGATTTCCGTCCACGTCGCGTTTTCCTCTCACCCTTTCGCCCCTCATGCGGTTAACGATTCGATTAATTCACCTTTTGATTATATGATTTAGTTATTTTCCTCAGATCTGAAAATTCGTTCTATATATCCGCACATGTTCAGTAACCTAAAACTCGCTACGCACTGTGTAGTTCGTAAACATATTTTGTTTATAAATAATTTTCCATGCCTGCATGGCGGCTGTTTATATCGTGCAGAAAAAAAAATCGTTACACTCCAAATGACAAGCTTTCCTTACCCATTTCCGCGTATTCTTGAGAGTGTGACTGAAACGCACGTTTTCAAAGTTAGTTTTAGCTGTTAAATCTTCTACATATTAACTTCCTAGTTGTCTTTCGGCACGCATTATACGTTTAACTTCGTTATCAGGCTGTAATAAGATAGGGTCACCGCTCAAAGACACGTTCAGGCAGTCACTGACGAGAAGACTTCATGCAAGCTGAGCGCGCTTCTTGTAGAGGCGATCAGCAGGGACATGTAAACCTCGTGTGATTGTCTCCCAGCGGACTGGACTGTAGTCAACTGTGGGTTCGTTCAACGTCTCTCGTTGGCTGATAATGTCGTGCGCAAGCCGCGGAGAATTCTTCTAGCCAATCATGCACTGAAAGAAACACATTGTTGACGTTACAATACTTCTGTTAAAATAGGGACAGCAATCCATTTCGGTTGTAGGTACTATCTAGATCGTTCCTACAACAACCTGTTCTATAGAAGTAACAATATGTTCTGTAAAAAGGAAGATGCACTTTACTGCTTCTGTAGAACAGATGGTTGTAGGAACGATCTAGATAGTACGTTCAACCGAACTGTATTGCTGACCCTGTTTTAACAGAAGTATTGTACCGTTAACAATACATTTCTTTCATCGAAAGACTGGTCAATCTTTTGTAAAACCACCCCACTCGCAAATTCCATCATGTAGAAGCACGTGGCCAACGTTATCCCAGATTGTGTTCTGGTATGTACAGGACACTAAAGCCTAGCTTGTTAAACAATAACGTAATTCTGCAGTCTCCTAGCGGTCAGGCGAATGACGAACGAACAAGAGTAGTTCTTATTGCTGTTGGTTCCAAGGTCACGATTGCGCAATAAGCTGTAGACAGACAAAACTGGACAGTATTTGATGCTTCGTAGCTTATTATAGCGCATACCTTTTTTCTTCAACTTGTCAGCGTGAAATACAATACCTAAGTGGAAGAGACTATGTTTTTGTACACAGGGTACTTTGGGACATTACAAAAATTATTTTTCGTATCTGTGGTAGGCGTGAGCGAAGAAATTTAGTTGCGATAAATTCCGATAAATTAATATACACACAACATTTAATTATTTTTTTACTCGAAGTTAACAATTGTGGAAAATAAAAATACTATTAAAGTGTCCTAAATTCACTCCGTTTGTTCAAGGTCACCCGCGCTTACGTTATGAATTACTAGAGGCCGGAAAATATCGCTTATTCAATGACCTGCAGGCTAGAATCAACTATCCTATGCATATTCAAGCGCTGACTATGTGTCCACTAGCTGTTACTCAGTGGAACAACATACAATGAACGAATAGACGCAGGTAATTGAATCCGCGACATTTTCTGGCCACTATGAATTACCCACTTTATAAAAGCAACCAGATTTGCAGCTTTTCAAGTTATCAGTAGGGCCACGATTTTGTCGGGAAAAGATTTCTGCACCACGTGTCTCACGTGCACATCGGCAGCTGTGCTTCATGGTTATTGGCAGCGAGTCTTCGTTCAGACACGTCTCTCATGTGACTGCACCAATCAGAACAAGAGTATTGTGGCACGACACGTCTGTGATTTGCCAGTAGAAACCCAAGACAAGAGAGGGCCATGAGTTATTCGCGAAAATAATTTGGCCCCAGTTTGTTTCAGTGCCTCTCGTGAACATCTGCAGTTCTGCTTTGTAGTCAGTGATTGGGTGTTTTAACTGTCACGTGTCTTGATGTTCTACCTGCAAATCACAGGAGTGATGTGTCATAGTAACCTTGTTGTGATTGGCGTAGTGTAATGAGAGGCGTCACTTCACAAAGATACGCTGCTAATAACTATGAAACAGGGCTGCAGATGTGAAGTTAAGGCACTGAAACGAACTGGGGCAAAATTATTTCCGCGAAAATTGCATGGCTACCAATCACTGACCATGCATGTGTTTCCAAAATGATATTGAGGAGGAGGGGATATATTTTTGCTAGCACCGGTTGGCCGATATAAAGCGGGGGGTCTGGGGGCCCTCCCCCGGAAAAATATTGATATTAAGGTGCAAAATGGTGAACTTTGGGACGATTTTGAACATTGATGTTTAACACACCATAGACACAAATTGGAACATTTTTGAAGAGTTTACAGTCAGTTTCTTAGAATATATTGCCAAGTTAATAACACCTACTGCATTTTCAGTAGTTTGAATAAAAGGTATAACATTTCTAAAACAAGGTTGGGCTCTTGGGGGGGGGGGGTGTTTCCCCAATCCCCCCTTTGTAGCCTAAACTGCCACGAAGCAGAACTATAGATGTGCACATAATGCATTGAAACCAAATCCTGAACAAATCTTTTCGCCACAAACTCGATACTAACAGTAGTTAAATATGACGTGGAATCACAATGTGTCTTAACATTTGGGTGTCGATCTTTAGATTCAGACAAGCAGGTTCTGCGCTGAACCCCTGTACGACCTCGAAACAAAACATGTCATGTAAATTTTACAAAATGTAAACACTCTTTGATTGTTCTCCATCGCAGAAACACGCAGCTACTCCACAGTAGTCGTCAAGTCGAAGTGTTCGGAAATTTTGCAGACATATTGTGCCAAATCATATATTGTGTACTGTTTGTTGATAACAATATATTTTATTTGTCCATCGCTTGGTTTGTCTTTCCTTATCAGGAAGGTCTTTCTTGCTCGTTCTGTATCATAGTTTAGGTAGGAAGTTTGGCTCAAGAGGAGTCCTCAAGGGAAATACATACGTCAGTTGTCGCTCGCGGTCGTTGTAGTCCAATAGCTAGAGACATGAAAAAATTCCCGTTTTTTTTTAGGCGCAAGCTAGAATTCCAACAACTATGGGTCTGTATCACGTTCACAATTGGCCGTTGACTTACTCGACACTTCCTGGAAGTAGCTGAGCCAATAATAAAAGTGTAACTGAACACAGGCCCATTTAACTGTGTCAGCGAGCAACTAATAAACAGCTGATATCAGATTCAGTACACATATGATCTTGGATGCTAGTCTACAGGTCAGTCAACCCGCGAATTTTTCGGCCTCAACCAATAGCATGCAAATTAGATATGTAACAGTATGTTTGTATTACACATGTTTAAAGCCAAAGGACTGAACTACAGACACCAGGATGTATTTTTATAACTGAGGATACTGAGCGCAAGTGCCCTAAAATTACTTTTCAAAGCCATTTTCACTAATTTTTTCTTTTAATGATGTATAATAGGTCGAGATCATGGAGTATAGCGAAAATGTTTCGTGCCAACATACCCTTGAAATTACTGTAGTGTCTTAGGATCTGTATGATTGGGCGATATACTTCGGACACAGCGTAGGTGTCTGCAGACCAATAACTAGAGACCTGAAAAATTCGCGTTTTCTTTTCCAGCAACTGTAAGTTCGTGCCACTTTCGCAATTGGCCTGTGACTTATTTGACACTTGCTGGACGTCGCTTAGCCAATAGTACGGAAGCAAGTAAATGCAGGCCCATATCACTACGTCATCGAGCAGCCAGTGAGCAGATAATGTCTGCTTGAATACACACATGTTCTTGGAGGCTAGCCTACACGTCAGTGTAACCCGCGAATTTTTACAGTCTCTACCAATAACAGACATCGAATAATACAATATCGGTATTCTTATTAGCTTAGTTAAATAGGGCAACAGATCTACGTACAAGGGAAGCCAGTAATATATTCATAAGCTGAACGCACGTTTGAGACCCAGCAAACAGCAAGTTTCCCCGCGATAAACCGTAATCTCTAACGATAGGTCTAAAGTAAAAAGTGGCGTCTAGGCCGGAAAAGTTCGCGGGTTACACTGACCTGCAGGCTAGCTTCCAAGAATATATGTGCAATCGTGCAGACAGCAGCTGTTTATTAGCTGCTCGCTGACACTGTGAAATGCGCCTGTATTCCGTTATAGTTTTATTATTGGCTCAGCTGCTTCCAGGAAATGTCGAGTAAGTCAACGACCAAATGTGAACGTGATACAGACCTACAGTTGCTGGAATTATAGCTTGCGCCTAACAGAAAACGCGAATTTTTCAGGTCTCTAACCATCAGGAAACTGGGAATGATTCGGCCGAGCGTAACATTAGTAGGGACACTGTATTTTTGCACGAACTGGTTTCAGTGTGTTACGCGAACATGGTTGGTTGTTTAAACTCTCACAAATCCTGGGGTTCTATCCGCCAATCACAGACGTGCGGTTGGTGTCTCAGTAACAGTATTCTGATTGGCTCAATCGTATTAGCGACATTTCCGCGTTAAGACACGCTTCCAATAACAACGAAGCAGAGCTGGAAATGTGGACATAGAGTATTGAAACTAGCTGATCCGTACATGTTTTTGCGAAAGTTCAGGGTCCCTTTAGGGACAGGAAAATTTCACGAATTCAGTGACCTGCGCGTTAGAATCAACTATACTATGCATACTCAAGTCTCTACCATTTGTCCACTAGATGCTATACTCAGTGGAACAATGGACGAATTGACGGTGGCTGAGATTGCATAGGACAATGGATTCTAGCATGTGGTCATTAAATTCGCGAAATTTTCCTGTCCCTACTATACTAATTAGTAATGACATGCAATATTCAATCATTTGGTAGCAGACTAAACTTCACATTCCTATACATAACAGAGCATAATCTGCGATTCAATAGGCCGCGAACTTTTATGTGTTGTCATTTACGTGTGTTACGTCTTTACAGAGATTGGCCTCTCTACCGTGTAAGTATTCTGCGCGGCAAGTCACGAAAATATCGGCCAGCGGGAGACGTCGAACGACCCTATAGTCACTTGGAGTCTAGTCAGCTGTCAGAAATTGACGCAAATTTTGCATGTCTCTACTAATTTGTTAATATCCCAGCATTCCGTCTGTGTGATTTCGGAAAATCACGTCAAACCGATACAAAGATGGTTCAACTGGGATGCAAACCCAAGCCCTTCTGAATGCGAGTCTATTATTTTAGCACAGTGCTACCTCATTCGTAGAGATGATGGTTTATCGCGGGAAAACTTGACTGTTTGATGGGTTTCAACGCACGTTCGGCTGATGAAAAAAATGACTGGCTTTCGCTCGTGCGTATAGTTGTTGCCCTATTTGACTAAGCCAATAAGAATCTCGCTATTGTAATATTTGATGACTATTATTGGTCTGCAGACAGCTACGTTATGTCAGACGTATATCACCCAACCATACATGTCACAAGAAACTACAGTGTTTTCAAGGGTATGTTGGCACAAAATATTTTCGCGATATACCATAATCTCTACTCATTCGGTATTATACTTTAGTTTGCGCCATCTTTCTTAGTAACACAGCACATTGGTGTTGAAGAGTTGTCAGTAAAGAATGCGGTGTTAAGAGTGGGTGTAATGGGGACGTGATGGAATGTAGAAAAAACGTCATGAACGTGACATTCTTATAAAGCGGTTTGTAAGATTAGATTTAAGTAGTGAAGCTCGAGTTTTTCTCCAGTTTAGACGCCGACCTATTTCCTTCAACACTCTGACACTGACGTGTCTATATTTCATGATACTCTGCGGACTTTTTGAATGGTCGCGTTGGTCTGTAGGCAGAGAAATGGAAAACTTCACGTACGGGTTGTTTTGTTAACAACCTATCATTCAAGCACATGTGTTTTTGTGTCACGTTGGCAGTTGTCGTGTGACGTATTCTTTCTGGAGAACTGTGAGCAAAGAGGTACACGCCATTTACCCGAAAACCGTTTTCCCGAAAGTATCGGGAAAACTACTTTCGCGACAATGAATTTCGGGAATATGAATTTTCGGGGAAACGACTTACAGTAAAACGACTATTTGGTCAAAGAAATTTTGAATAAACGACTTTTTGTGAAATGAAAGGCGATGCTGAAAAAATTCGGTAAAACGACTTTCGGTGTAACGACTTTCGGCAAAACGAATGCACAATTATTAGAGACACTGGAGAATAGCGAAAATGTTTAAAGTAGTCTCCAATAAACTGTATTATATTAACCGTAACACGTGTGAACAGTTTTGGGACAGACCACACACGCTGTGTGTTCAAGCTGTGCATTTATAACTGGGCCTTTTGTAGAGAGAAAAAATGCTGCAAATAAACGATAGCCAATGTTGATACAAAACATTCAGTGTTATATACATTACGTTGGCGCCTAGCAAACAGTCAACTATTCCCGCCATTTTCCAGTGTCTCTAACAATTATATTTTTTCGGGAAAACGATTTTCCTGGAAATGAATGTTTGGAAAGATAAATGCGGTTATATGAATTTCGGCGAAACGATTTTTGGGAAAATGATTTTCGGCAAAACGATTTGAATGCAGAATACAGCGCTGAAAATACAATTCTGGAAAACGGTTTCCCTGAGCAAATAGTAGAGATGAGAGAAAAATGTGGTCCCAAGCAGTGATACCTGTGCAGTCTAGCTTGCAAGTCGCAGGACCCGCTATTTTTTTCTGGTCTCTGTCAATAAGTAGGGTCCTGAAAAATTTGCGCTTTCTGTTGACCACGACTTGGGATTCAAACAACTGTAGTGAGAGATTTTGGTCAGCGCTTAACATCGAGGTATTTAGCGCTGGTGAGGAGTTATATGAGCTGAGTATGGAGCAGCACCGGAATGAAAGGGCTGGGGAAACGGGAGATCCCCGAGAAAACCCGCCGACCAGCGGCATCGTCCGGCATGATTCCCACATTCGAAAATTTGGGGTCCGACCCCGCCGGGAATCTAACACGGACTGCGGGCTGTACACGGTTTACACCTCTCACAATTTACGTAATCGAATAATAGTAGGATGGATATACTACAGTTTATTAGAGACTATGTTGAATTTAAATATTCTAGCTGTTTTCCAATGTCTTATTTATGCTAGTTTTCCAAATCGTATAGTTGTATTCTAACGAGCTTGCCTTGGAAACCGACCACGCTTATGGTCACGGGTTCATATTTGTGCTGATTTTGTGAATTTAATTTTTTAAAATACTGAAATACAGCAGATATAGTAAAACGGCTACGTAGAAATGTTGGAAACTATTTGTACTACGTTACCAATTTTTTTTTAAACACAAGTTTTCAAAATTTTGGCTAATTATTGTCTTTAAGAAAATGTAAGTTTATATTTAGCCGAAATTATAAAAAAAAAAAAAAACCTATGTTTGAAAAAATTAGGCCACATAGTTCAAACAATTTCCACCGTTTCTATGTAATGGTTTTGCGATACCCGCTCTCTTTCAGAATTAAAAATAAATAAAACGGGCTGAAATAGCGTTTATAGGGGCCCTTAGCCTCAACCACAATGTTCTAGCTCCGATGTAACCAGCGACACATGGAGAACAGCTGCAGTTGTTTGCTCCGTACTGGGTCTGGGTGCTACATAGTTTACACATATGTCACTGAAACATAGATACACCTCTGACGTCACACCACGTGTGTTGTTTGCTACCTCGTAGCACAGAGTAGTTAGGAATACAGAAGAGAAATAGCTGGTAGGACGACGAACCCAGTCACACACGCCAGCGAAATGGCTTCCCTGGCCAACAACACGGCGTATACGTCTACCGCCAATCAGCGTAAGGTGACTGCCATAGCCGGCAGCCAGGCCAATAGGAAACCTGCTGTGACATGCAGGAGCCGAACATACGCGCGGCTGATATCAACAACCTCCAGTTGCCAATAAGCGGTGAACTTCGCCACGTCATCTTAGGTCTGTATTACTATTTAGTCTGTGCTCGTAGCTTCCTCGTCACTGCTCCCAGTAACGTAACCGTCTGTAGTAGTAGGCCGCTGCCTTATATATGGCAACCCTGCAACGGATCAAGGAAAACCATAGACGTTGGAGAGCTCAAAGTGCTAGTAAAACTATCATTCCCAGCAGGGTTGTCATATCGAAAGCCGCTGCCTTAGATATGGCAACCCTGCAACGAATCAAGGAATACCATGTGCGTTGGAGAGCTCAAAGTGCTAGTAAAACGATCCTTCTCAGCAGGGTTGTCACATCGAAGGCCGCTGTCTTCAGCTAAGGACAGCAACGAAGCAGTACATCATGTCTCCCGTGCGCGGTAGTTTTTTTCTTGCTTTGGAAGCTACTTGGCAAGAACATTTTTGTAACTCTACAAATAGATAAATAAATAATCGGAGAATTTTTTTTTCTTTCAACTAGACGTTTCGTGGGCTGTAAGTAAATTGCGTATTCTATGTGTAGATACATGATTGTGCGGCGAGAAGATCTTTGCAAAATTTGGTTTCAATGTCTTATATGTAGAAATGATGGTTTATCGCGGAAAATCTTGACTGTTTGCTGGGTTTCGACGTACGTCCAGTTTACCTGAAGACTACTGGCTTTCGATTGTACGTGGAGCTGTTGCCCTATTTGACTGAACCAATAAGAATCCCGGTATTGTAATATTTGAGGCCTATTATTGGTCTGCAGACAGCTACGTTGTGTCAGACGTATGTCACCCATATTCACAGTGAATAACAAAGTTGTAGGCTACAAGTTCACCTATGCTAAACCATAAACTAAACTAATTTTTTTTAATTATTGAATTTTTTTAAAAAAATTATTTTAAATCTGTGCGTTTTTATTTGTTTCTATGTACAAGAAATTGTAGCCTGTTACGTCTTTACCCACTTATTTATTTATTCATTTTTTTTTTTTTTCGTTTTGTATGTCAATTGGTTTTAGTGTAGTCCTTAAAACGGTAACATGCAAATTTTGACTTTATTTAACGAGCTCTTACACAAAAACCACGAGAGATAAAGAATTTCTTAAGAGCATTATTTAGTCACATTTGTATCTAAAATGAGAAAAAGTATGTATCTTGTACAAATAAAAAATATAAACATGGTGATGGAAATTGATGTAGCCACGCCCTTAATACACTCAGGCCAACATGAAGTTTTGGATAAAGTTGCTGTAACACAAATAATCATGATTCATACTGTACTATCTGTCTTGACCTCCTTTCTTCTTTGCCACAATTAATGAAATATGTGCGTGGTTAATCGTCACCCATGTTGGTAGATGATAACGGCAATGAATCATCTGCAGGCAAATTCCAAAAAAAAAAAAAAAAAAAAAAAAAAATCATAGAATTTGCGGAGAAACAGAAATGAGTTTACTGGAGACTTGGCTTTGTTCTGTACAGATCCGACCATGAATAGCTTTTTTTTTTTGCAACCTGTAGACACTCGTATACGCTAGGTCTAGGAGGACTATCGTACAATATTTCACTTGCAGTTTTTCTAAATATACGTATCCATAGATTTTTTTGTACAACATAAAATAATTTGTCAGTATTTGACTCTGGAGTGGTGACTAGATTTTACTGCTACAACTTAGTTCTCATTAGTGAGTAGCCATATTCGCACGCTTAATTCAGTGCATCATGTAACATTGGAAAACGTAGTACTAACTTCGCAGGACTTAAAAATCTCTCATAAAAAAGGCAAAATAGTAAGTCAAATATACAAGAGTGTGTATCATCCTCGTTATAAATTGTGTCCCGTAATTCATCTTTGTCTCTAAGTATTGCAGAGGATTAGATTACTTGCTATACGTCTACGTGTAATTAGTTTGTGAAAAACATTTCACATAGAAAATTTTATTAGAGTGTGCAATTTCGCCTATAAATTTTGAGAATAAAAATTTTCATTATTTCTGTGCACCACTGGAATGAATTACATCTTGATTATTACGAGAGAACTCTTTTTTGTTATTTTATTGCGTAGTAGGATTATTTTACTTATTTGTTGTTTTTTTTTTTTTTTGTATTCGAAAGTTAAAAGTTGTAAAAGGAGGGAAAACTAGGAGAAAGTCTTTGAATGTTTCTTGAAATGGGACAGAACAATGTACTGTACTATTGTAGACGCACGCTATTACAATATTATATCGTTCCAGAAATCTTCGAATGAGACTGTGTTTGTTTTTTCTTAGTTTCATTGTAAGATTTCTGGGTCGACATAATTTTGCAATGGCGTGTGTCCACAGTAGTACAGTACATTAGGAGGAGATAGGTGTCGACGGCACTAGTCCGCGGAGTCCTTATAGCACGTCAGCGGAGCGATCCAGTGTCGAAACCACGTGGACGGACTTTTTTCTTCTTTGCAGCGTGAGGAGGCTTGACGTCGGGCGATAAACAGTTTCGTCAGCGCGGCAGTGTATGTTAGGGGAAGGGGCAGGCACGGGTGTTGTGTGAGCAAGATGGCGCGAGCTGTGACAGACATGTGGTGGTGTTGCTTGGTCGTCCTTCTGTCGTGCGCGTCGTCTGTCGTGCTCGTCGACCCTCCCGAGGCCGTCACTGCCACGACCACCAGCCCCGCCGACGACGACAGTACCGCCGCGGCTGAGACCATACCCCGCCATGCGACAACCACAGCTACCACTACCTCAGTTCCTGCTACCAGGTCGACGAATGCTACGTCTACGACCATCGCTCCTACGACTGCGACCACAGTTACGACCACAGCTCCTACGACCACCGCAGAGACGACAGTCGACCTTACCACAACTGTGAGTAACGACTCAATTGTGCAGGCAATACTATCAATCTTATTTTATACGCAAAGTTCTGTTCCGTCGGAAGACATTTTTTAAATGTATATTGGTGTTTAAAATTATTGTTTGTTACTCCGTGAAATTTTGATACATTTACTGTTACTTAAGCAGACGATGTATGTCAAGCATTAAACTATAGTAGCCTATTTTACCTTTGAAATATATACCATAAACCAGGGTTACTTTGACTCATTCGAAATATTAGTTTTGTGGTCTTTCGGTGAATAAATAGATAGTTGAAGACAAGTGTTCCAAATATTTAGTTAATCGATCTAGTTAAAAATTGAAAATTTATTCAATAAACGTCATAATACAATAATTTTGAGTTGGGAAAGTTACCCCACCTGGTCAAAATAATCGTGGTGAACGGTGCTTGATAAGGACCAATGCCATATTGTTTTGGCTCTGGTGGGCGTGGCTATCTTGGAGGCTACTTTCTGGGGCGTGTCGTACCACTTCCTGTTAATCTCTACACTAGCGTCCACATCTATGTCTTCTGCTGAACATCATGGTTAGCGATGATGGATTATCTCGGGAAAACTTGACTGTTTGCTGGGTATCAACGCACGTTCAGCTTACCAGAAGATTATTGGCTTTCGCTATTACGAAGAGCTCATGTTACACTATTCGACTGAGCCAATAAGAATCATGCTATTGTAATATGTGATGCCTGTTATTGGTCTGCAGACAGCTACGTTGTATCAGGCGTATATCACCCTGGCATAGGTGTGACAAGAAAGTTGTGTTTTCAAGGGTATGAAGGCACGAAATATTTTCACAATACCGTCATCTATAATAATAGTAATATTAATAATATTAATAGAATAAGCGTTAGTAAGAGTGCTGGAGAAGCAGAAGTAATGCATTAATATCGTTGGGCAGCGTCGACGTAATTTTGGTTTGTCGTACCTCTCACCCAGCATTTATTTTTCACGTATATTAACTAACCGCATTAATTTCAGTATTTTGAAGTACATGTATTAGTAAGCACCTTAAATATTCATCAATCCACTGACAGCTTATTCCACCCAACTTGTTACCTACAATTAGCCTCGCAATTCCCTCGGAATGCTAGGTTTGTAATTACTTTCCACAGAAATTTAAATATAAATTCTATAACAATTTCATCCTTAATCTAATGCGGATGTGCGTATAAAGCATTTTGAAAGTTACTATAGTTGCAGAGATGTGTAATGCTCGATCGCACGTGCTTGTTTAAAGAAATGTGATGCATTCGTTTACAGTTTGGTGTTTGTCTTAACAAGCTGGACGCAATAGGAAGCCACTATTGTTCTCCGTACACTTTGCGGCAGCAGATTGGCTGAGTTTATCAGGCGCCCGTCTACGTGATCTCACGTTGCGCATTCGATGCGCGGAAGAAAGGGAGCGATAACAATGACAGCGACTTTCGCAACAAATGCCTCATTGCGTTTATGTTCAGAGAACTAGACGTGTGCGCGACATGTAGCTCCGTTTGCCCTAAAGGCATTTGCCCTAAATTGTCACATAAAGGCGTTGGCCCTAAAAGTATTTTCTGCGCCATCGTTTGCCCTAAAGTCGTTTGCACTAAAGGCGTTTGTTCTAAAATTATTTTCTGGTCCGTCTTTCTCCCTAACAACGCCTTTCCTAAAAGTTTCTCTTCTCCAGAAAATCACTTTAGACCACGTCTACAGGCGTTTGTTTCAACATGATTTACCATACAGTGTAGGGTAAACGCCTTCATGGCAAACGACATGTACTCCGGGAACCCATTATTTTACTGTGAGAAGACTCTTTTCAAAATCAAACGTCAGTTGACCATGTAAATTTTTTTACTGCCTTCACGGTAAAGTGACAGCTGTGGAAACCCTCACTACATTTTTTTTTTGTTTCCTTTAACAAACTTTGTACTTTTCAGCCGTTTGGTTATACATACATACTGATATTGGTAATAAACATAGTGTTTAGGTTTAAGCGCACCCAAAAGTCAGCCCCTGAGGTGAGTATTTGTTTATGTTCGACCATACGGTCTAGGCAATGCTATCTTGTTTTTACTTTTTAGCGATATTAATTTTCACGCCGAAACGAGAACATATATCAAACATCTGATTGGCAGTTTAAAGTAGTGTTCCTTTCACAAGAAAAATAATTGCGAACTAATCCAGCAGTTGATTATTTAAATATATTGTTTCAAAAGTGGATTTGCCGCGCGAGGCTTTTGCTAAGGGCCTAATTACACGATACCCTAAACTCGTAACAGTTTTCATAGCATTCTGTGTTTTAGTAACCCTTTTCTCTATGGTAACAGAAAATGAGCGTGAAATCTGCTACGTTCTGGGCATCGTGTATTTGGAGCCTAAGCACCCAGATCTCGACCACTTCAAGTGAACAAGTCAGAAAGATGGCCGATGGGTAAGTCAGGGCTATGTCAGTTGTACGACCTCGTCAGTTGACAGAACATATTTTCCTCTCCCCACTACGCTGGAGGTTATGCGGGGCGGTGACGAATGTTGGATGTGATGGCCAATAGGGTTTCGGCTTTATGTCTGGTGTACGAACTCGTCACGTCTCGTGGTAGCCAATGGGAGGAACGATACACAAGCACCAATAGACGGTGCATATGTTTTATGGACAGTGTAAAGGGAGACCAACAGGCGGTGCGTATGGTTTTGTAGAGAGTAAGAAGTGTAGGGAAATTCTACGACCTCGGCAGTTGACAGAACATTCTTAGAGAAGGTGTGCAGAGTGGTTCGTGGTGGAGGGAGTACGGGGAAGAGTAGGGAAAACGTTCGGTGAAATGACGAGGTCGTAGAACTGACCTTTTCCGCGTTAGTCCACGAGTTTGTCGCGAAAAAATATTTATAAACAGTTATTTTTTTTCAATGCCTTACATGCACATCAGCAGTTCTGCTTACTGTTTATTGTCAGCGTGTCTTTGTTCAGACACGTCTCTTGTCTGGCTGCACCAATCAATAAAACTACTGTGACACCGTACGTATGTGATTTGCTCGTAGAAACTCAAGAAAATAGTGCAAAAATCTTTTCGCAACAAATTTCCGGTTCTACCAATAGGGACGCTCCATAGAGCGCAGTAAGTAGCCTATTGGACGTATGGTCCGTGGTTGGTGTCTTTACATGCTGCAGTACAACCTTTAAATAGGAAAGATGGTCGCCATTTTGAATTTTTGTATTTTGCATAATAATTTTTCTTTTGGGTCGTTTTATGGAACTTTAACCTAACAAAGAATAAAATACATGTTTATAGAATTTTAGACATCATAAATATTTGTTTGCCTTTACTCTTACGTGTACCTTTAATGTCAGTAATTAAAGTAATGTGAATTTTCTAACAGCAATTATGTACGTAACAACAGTAACCATCTCCGACTGCGCATTGTGAATAAACCTATCTTAACGTACATATTAATCTCTGACAGCCAACTGCGGACTGTGCGTTGTTAATTGTACCTTACCTGAACTAATGTTAACTCTACTACAGGTTAGAAAGAAAACACGTTTTCTTATGGGAGAGCTTGGCACAGGGAAAATTCCTGCCACTAGTTTCGCTTCGATCGCTAAGAGACCAGATAAATAAGAAACCGTAGTAAAATTAAATTTAAATAAACTTGGAAATTATATTAGTCATTTAATTTAAATTTAAAGTGAAGTGAAACCGATTTCGCGTTTTAAATTGTCAACTTAATGTAACTTAAACTTCAGGAAAGCTCTGTGATTGGTCAGTTTGGTGCACTAGCGATACCAGCGCTCAAGTGGAGGAAATTTTCCCTGTGCCAAACTTATAACATTGATATTTCTAACCTGTAGTAGAATTAACCTTAGTTGAACCCAGGAAGGCGATATTAAACTTCACCTCTCCGACCGGGAATTGAACCCGGGACCCGTGGTCCACCGACCAGCAGCTCTTACTCCAGAGTCGAGAGGTCAGACTTCTGCTTCATACTATCCAAGGTAAAAGTATGGAGTCACCGCTTAAGACCAATGGAGCGCGGTGATAAATAGTCATGCGCCTAAATGAGCGGCGGATCGGCTTAAAAGCTTCCTAAATGCTTGCTTATGTCCGCTGTCAAGGAATTTTGTTTGTATATAACGCAGCGTGTCATCTTTCCACAAGTTAGTGGCGAGCGAGCCTTCGGACAGGGTGGATGTCGAAGGTCGTCTCTCTGCGGCCTGATATCTAGCGGTCGACTCTGAAACTTACTGCAGTCGTGTATTTTTTCTCTGTCTAACACTGGCAAGCGAATGACAAGGAAACTATAGACTACCGGCCCGTGCACTCTCCTAGGCTGAGGTCACGTACGGCCAGCCGTGCGCTATTCTCAAATTTATTGAAACATAACACACCGCATCACCGAAACTATTTCACTTAGCGGCGTGCGTTTTTTTGCAAAATGACGCCACATGTTCGACGCCAATATCAGTGTAAATATCATGATTTGT